>LBNU01008649.1:0-13573 GCA_014162995.1 Artemisia annua | reverse complement strand
TGTGACGCCGTCACCTTCTGTGCACTTTAGGGTCTTTTGAGATTTTGTTGTTTTCCGCACTTTTTCACTCCGAAAACACCCGAAAATGCTTCTTTTGTGATTTTCTCCTCAAAAGTACCTAAAATGAGAAAAGAAACGACTTTGGGTGAAATCCGATCCAATAACATACGAATTAAGACTCAAACGGACCCCTAAAAACGTAACATTTTTCGTCTCATCACATGCACTAAAGACAACTCTAAGAATCCTTAGAGTGATGGGAATTATGAAAAGGAAAGGAAAATCTTTTTGAGTTTTTTTTTATTGTTTATGAGAACTGAGATACGATATTTTTGGTAATTGATCCGTCAAACGAATTAACTTCACGATTATTTTGGTTTTTATATGAAAATATGAAAATATGAACAAGGATGGTAAATATACAAAGAGTGTATATTCATAATCACTAATCTGCAAGTTCGTTGTACGCAGCACACCTCCCCGGCAGCGGCGCCAAAATTTGATTGGTCCTGAAACGGTCAACCAAAGTCAACCACGGATGTGGTCAATATGGTCAAACAGCTTAGGCCATCTAACCAAGGAACATAGTGTTTTCCTGGGTCGTTAAGTCCCAACAAGGTGCGTAAAGGTATTTAAACGGATCTGTGATCGGGTGATTCTGAATGGAAAAGGGATAATAGTGATTACACTAAGGAATTAAGAGTGAAAATGACTCAAATGAACAATATCAACAAACACGAAAAACAAAGTTACCTAAAAACGTTTAGAAACTGAAAATGTACGTTTAAATTAACAATTAACGTAAACGTACGAAATAAAAAGTGAATTCTGGCCAATATAAATCCCACGGATGTGAAAATTATATTTTTGGAATCCAAATGATAAAAGAAAATTTTAGGAAAAAGAAAATTATTTATTTGACTATTTAATTAATTATTATTAATTAAAAACTAATTATTAGTTAATTTAAACTAATTTAAATTATTATAAATACTAAATGAACAGTAATAACTACCAAACTTTTTATAAAAATACTAAGTGGTGACAGGAAGCTAGGAAAAATATAAAAGTGGTGGTGAGCTTATAAATAAGCAGGAAAATAAGCTAATAAGCTTATATAAGCTTAAATGAACTAGGACTACTATATAAATAAATTTGGAAACCTAAAACACTAACTATCACTTGGGGCGGATGGTGCACGGGTTCCCTTTGGTTTTGACTTAGCTAAGCTAGAGGTCCAGGGTTCGAATCCCACAAGTGACTTGTCTGTTTTTATTTTTTTTTATTTGTTTTTCTTTTACAAAACTACTAAACAACTGAAAATATGAAACTTTTATAAAGACAACTTTTTGAGAAATAAATAATAAGCACTGTGGAATCTTAAAAAGTGATTTTAAACTTGTACAAGCTACTAATTAAGCTACACAGTGGAAACCTAAGGTTGATTAAGCTAGATACCAGTGAAACAAGTCTAAATAATCTTAAAACAAACAAATAATCACAGTGAATAAGCACAAATAAGCAGATTAGCAAAGTCCAAAACCTAAAAACCAAACAGTCCAAATTTACGGCACCTCATAAGCCAACCAAAAAAAATTCTAAAAAATAAAATAAAAATATCACTAATTAAACAAGCTTCCAAATTAATGAATTCAGAATTTTATGAGATTTAGACTAAAATTGAGATCATGAAAATTAAAAAACTTTTTCTGCTGTTGAAAACTCGTTTTTGCAGCCCAAAAATGGTTGATTTAGCCTTGTAAAAAAAATCTAAAAATTAAAATAAAAATACCACTAAGTAAACAATATATAAGAGTACATTATCCCAAAATTTTACAAGATTTGGTTGAAAATTGAGGAAATGAAAAATAAAAGATTTTTTCTGCTGTTTGAAACTTTTGACTTTTTGAGTTTTATGAACCTATTTTGACTTTATTGAGATTAGATTGCTTCTAATATACTGAAAAGGAGATAATAACCTAAAATGAGACTATAAAAAGCTATGTTAACAACTTTGGAACTGATTTGGAGGATTATTGATCTTAAAATGCTAACAGTTAACTAAAAGGATGAGATTAAAGAACTTTTTGACTTTTTAACAAATAAGGACTAAGTTTTATACTATAACTGACCTAAAGGAACCTAATGTGACATGGTTCAACAAATAACAACAGCAAAAACTCACTCTGTACCAAAGAAATTAGATTATCCAAACACCCCTTTAATATGATGAAAATGTGATTTTCAATACAAATCAGTGATTTAGACCATAATTCCACTTCCCAAGGTTCTTATATGATGTAATAATCTGATCTTAACATAGAAACACAGGAATGATTAACCATAAACCAACAATTCCCCAAACCTCAATATGCATCAGTTATGAGACAAGGATATGAAATTTGATCCAATAGTTATCAAGACTATATCCCAAATACCAATTTAACTCTAATATGCTATAAGTATCACTAATTAACACAGATAAGCAGATAATAGACTAAGCCACAGTACTATTGCAAAAATCTAAAAAGTGCTTACAATTGATCCTGTATGCATCCAAAACCAAGAACAAAGTATACCACTGACCTAACACCTCCCTTGAGGTTCTAATCCCATGGCAATCCAATATATACCATGCTCCAATGCTCCTTCTTCCTTTTATACTGATTTTTAATTTTCTACTAATTATTAGTGATTTTTGATATTTTTTTAGTTTATGATGCTAAAACTGATTTTAATGCTTAAGAAGCTTATGAAAGTTTATCAGGGACTTAGAGAAGCTCAAATAACCAGTAAACAACAATTTTTACAACAACAAAGCTAAAGTGAGATTTTCAAGTGAAAATTGCAAATTCAAATTTTAAATAACAAGATGTGAAATTAAGGTTCAAGAAAGTTAACATTACATTAAAAACACTGAATACAAGCTTTTGAAACTAAGAATTACACTGGAATGAAAAGTTTACACTAAGTCGACATGCATAAGTGAAAAATTAAACTAGATATCTCTCATCTCTGCTCCATTGCCTCTATATAGATATTTTCTTGCTTTCCACTCGTCCTCTGAGTGTTTCCCACCAATCTTGAGCCATTGGATATCCTGCATTCATCCTAGCCATACAAATGGCTTTTTGGCGCAAAAAGTCCATAAGCAGGTATGGAGTGGTTTTTGAGCATTTAAAGAAATTTGTATAGTTGTGGAGGTGGAGGGGGACAGGAAAGGTGATGTTAGTGGGCTAGGGAGTGAGGTGGAGGCAAAACCAGGTGAGTAGGAAGGGTGGTTTTGTAGCAGTGAAGGTGGGAAAAAGGAGGGGGTGAAGGTGGTGTTTGACCTGGGTCAAACCCAGGTTTAGTAAATAACGGGGTGTGGGTTTGTTTGTTTATTTTGGGCTTTGGGAGGAAATGGGCCTAAGGAGAAATAAGGGTGGGTTTTTTTGTGGATTGGGGTGTTGTTGGGTTTTATTTATAAAAGGGTCCGTTTGTTTGTATAGTAAAAAACCACAAGGACCAAAAGTGTAATTTACTGAAAATTGAGGGGTGAGTTGTGGCAATATTCCAAAGGTATTACAAGGACCATAATCGCCAAGTTTCAATAACCCAAGGACCATAGATGCTATCTTCCAAAATTAGATATCCAGGGGTATTTTCTGTCAAGTTTCAAACTTGAGGGACCATTCTTGCCAATTCTTGAAACTTGTAATCCAAGGGTATAAATTGTCATTCCTTGATTCCTGGGGGACTGTTGCTGACTTTTCTTCAAAATAATTCTTCCAAGGACCATTTCTGACAATTCTTGAAAGTTGAGGGACTGATGCTGCCAATTATGCAAACTTTGCTCATTTTTCATCTATTTTCAATCCTTTTGTACCTGAAACACGTAAAAACACAATCCAAGGATATTTGCAGTATTATGTGACATATCTGAGTTTTTTTAGATGTTTTTACAGTTTAAATGGGACAGAAATGATGAGTATTTACACACTCATCAGGGATCCGGTTAGATTGAGAGGAGATATTATTCCATGGTTTCATGTGGTGTGGTTTCTGAAATGTATCCCAAAGCACACATTTCTCTTTTGGCTTGTTATCAACCATAAGCTGAAGACACGTGATCGGCTGAGGGAATGGGATGTTGGTCCTGAGACTAACTTAAACCTGCTTTGATGCTCATTTTCTGATAATGAACCTGATTCTCATTCTCATTTATTTTTTGAGTGTCCGTTTTCTTTACAAGTTTGGTTGAAAGTTCGCACTCTTGGAGTCATGGATGTTTCCCTCCTCGGTTGGATGCTGCTATTGTGTATCTTATTCCTTCTTTGAAAAGTTGCTCTGCTCGTAGTATCATGGCCTGGCTCCTTGTTGTTGCTACTTGTTACTATATATGGCATGAGAGAAACACTAGGTTGTTCAAGAAGAAGTTACATATGTTTGACAAGATTTTTGACGATATTATTATCACTATGCGACTGAAGATTCTTACATTTCGTTTCAAGAAGGATAATGTCCGTGTTCGTCAAATGTTGGCTACTTCGAAGCTGTCGAGTTCCTTAGTGGGGTATAATGATCCCACATGTTGATTAGCATTCTAGTGGATTATCATGATTATGGACTACTTGGCTATTTGGTTTCGTATATTTTGGGAGTTCCATTGGAGAGTTGTACTATTTTTTCCTTCTCCAAGGTTTTTCCTACTGGGTTTTACTTGGGAAGGTTTTTTAAGGAGGCAGTCTCTTTTGGTTATCTATGTTCCCTTGATGATGTTGCTCGATTGGCGTGGATGCTATGCCAGGAGTTGTTCTGTTTTGTATCTAGTTATTGGTTATTGGTTATGTAATTGTAGTTAGAGTTGTTTGTGTTTGTAGACTTTGTGTTTATTACTCCTTATAAATATTGCAATCTGAAATATAATTTTATCATCATCATTTTATGTGTGATCAATAAACCAAATGCGAAGTACTAAAACTTGAATGATTTAATTTTTACCCTATTTGGCAAGATCTTAACCAAAAATAACTAAAAAAATAAGTGATAAAAGTGAAATAAAGCGAGTTTAATGGACCGAATTTGGAGCAAAATTTAAGGTTATAAACTCCTGGACTTCCTAATCATGATCCAGGTTACATTAGTATCTAAAATCTTGAAACTTTATTAGAAATTTATCAATTTAAAGTTTTGAGTGATTCCCATATGCAATTCCTTTAGCAAATGCTTAACGTATAAACTGCTTCATTCGTGTGGTGGAAGGATTGTGAGATCAATGCGTTTTTCTATTAATCTGAAGTAGTTAACACATGCTCTCTATTCTACTTCGCTGACAACATGACCGACTTCATTTGAAGTGTTCACATATGCTATCAAGTAATGACCCTGAAAGTTGTTGACGTTAGAAATCCACCCAGAAATATATTCTCTCAAATCTATCATTGCTATCGTGTAACACCCCCAAAATTTCAATATAACAGTGAAACACTAATCGGGGTATTACGTAGAGGATCACAGTAATAATCATAGAAAACGACTCAAAAGAGGCGTTTTAAAAGTTAATATCATTCATTTCTTAATTCAAATACGAAAGGGGTTCCATTGTTTAGCATATCATAAAAGATATAAGAGTTTGAAATGAATGATAGATTTTATTTTACACCAAAGACCAATAGTTTATTGCCCACTCCATGCCTCAAATGCTGCTTCAGTTATCTGAGATAAACATGCTAAAAGTCAACAAAATTGTTGAGTGAATCCATAGTGTTTGTGTTTAATAATCAGTTGAACACAAGATGAGTAATAGTAAATCAGTAATATCTGATTATAGTATATTGCACTAAGTCTCGTAAACTCAAACATTAACGGGTGTGATATCATATAATATGGGGCCCTCGGGTCAGGAGTTTGCCATTCTCCTGGTATTTATCAAATAATGTACATTTGGCTATCTATCCGGCTAACACAAATGAGTTGTCAAGTTCCAATAGACATATTCACAATATTCGCGTTCACTCGCAAGTGACTAATGGTTCATGATATGAGGGGGTTTTGGGGGCAACAGTGGGTCTTAGGAAATAACATTCAGGATAGCATACATAAAAATACTTGTGTTCAGTTTGTAGCATGTATCTCCCCACGTGTTTGTAAAACATATAAAAGTGGGACTAGGAACTCACCTCAGTTGGTAGTAGGCAAGTAAGTGATATCAAATGCAACGTGAGAATGGATCCAACACACGACCTGGATAATATGAAAGTCTGAGATTTTGATAGTTTTAAACTAGGCTTAATGTGAACAAGGATTTCAGAAATGGTATCGGGAAAATGGTTTTGATTGTGGCAAGGATGAATCGGATGCTTGAAATGCTTAAAGTTAAAAAACAATATCATATATAATATTATCTTGTTTTTATGTGCTTAGATTCAGTAGATATCGTTTCTTCCAAAGTTAGTGGATGATAAGTTATGTTATACGTTTAAGACTTCGTTATAAAACGTAATGTCGTTTAAATAGTTTACGTACATGTTTAAGTGTTTTCTCGGGATATGACTTATAAAGTATTAGGGTGTTAATGAAATCATAATATTACTGAATAAACCTTCAAGTTATAATAAATTTATATTTTTAACCCTAACGGTAAATATTTACACTTTAGTCCTTGTACTTTGACATAATTACAATTTTGGCTCAAAGTATTCAAATATGACAATTTATCATTATTGATTTCCAAATATTCACTTTTTACCCTTAAGTTATCAAAATGGCAGTTTTGACACTCTTTTATGGAAAATTACACTTTTGGTCCTTTAACTTTAGTATATTTACAATTTTAACTTTAACTATCCAATATTGATATTTTAATACCCATAGTTCTCAAATAATCAATTTATACCCTTAGTTTAGTAAAATGACAGTTTTGATACAAGTTTCAAAAAGTTTACACTTTTAGTCCTTATGGTTAAATAATTTACAAAACTAGTCCAAAATTATATATTTTTACATTTTTGGTCCAACCCTTTATAGATATTACATTTTATGCTCAAAAGTACTTATATATTCTGTTTCTAACCTCATAATTTCAATTTGGTAGTTTATAACCCTAGTTTTACAAAAGTTACACTTTTAACCCAAGTTTCGTAAAATTTGCATTTTTAGTCCAAAAATCACATTTAGTAAAGTTTATCATTTCTATTTGCTTATTATTTTTCAAAAAGCTTATTAAAGCTTATAAAACAACTTATTTGGTGTTGTAGCTTAAAAAGTGAGTTATTGGGCCTTAAGAGAATTGTTAAGGCCCGTTAAGGTTTTAATAGGTCCAATGGACTCCGAATCACTTGGGCTTGTTTGTGGGCTTAAGTTGGACCATGTTAACCTAACCAAATTGTTAGTGGACTGCTTAATCCATAACTGCTTGTTATAAATCATTGGGCCTTAAGGCCCAATGTGGAATACTTAGATTTACAGAAACTGTTTCGAGGGAGCTAAGCTTTTAGCTTTTAAAACACATCATATTAGCTTATCATAGTAAATCATAAACATGACCTGATTAATTAGCTTATAATGAAATGAGTTAAGCTTTTGGTTTGACCTTGTACACATTTGTAAATGATTTAACAGGTTTATTTCTAAGTGACAAAAGTCATTATGTTGAAGTACTTAATTTAAGCGTGTGTCGATATAGGTCCATACAACTTCAAAACGTGTTATAAACTGTGTTTATTAGTGGATATAAGTTAGTAACAAGCATCCTAATCCAAACTTAGCCATATCAAGATTTAGGGTTCACAAAAATATAGGACAAATATTAACGAGAGCTAGGGAAACAAAAAAGGAAGCTTTCATGGCTTGAACAACTTGTACATGACCTTGGCTTGCACTAGAACTCCTATTACTTGGCCTTTCTCTCGTACAAATTACAGGGAGCAAATGACTTAGTGTGTTTTGTTTGTAAGTTTATGAGTGTGGTATGTATAAGGGGAGTTTTACATGGGTTCTATATACACGTTTTAGGATACAAGTTGAGGGACACAAGGAATATGAGACGAGGATAAGGGTGTAGGTACTAAGGCTAGGGGGTAGAGTGATTGAGAGTTGCAAGTTGCCATTTACAAGTGTTAAGGAGTGTGAAAATGTTTTGGGATCTCAGTATTAGTAAGGTGACTAAGCAAACAAATAGAAACCGACCTATACATTTCATTCGAGTACTCATGAGTCTAAGTATTATATGTGTACCATGTTGTGTTTTGTTAGTAAGGAAAGGTGTACAAGTTTGTTTGTGAGGTTCTAGTACTCCAAAGGTCCAAAATGACCTATTACGTGACCAAAAACATTTAAGGTGCTCGATTTGAAGGCCAAGGATGTTTTGGGGAGTTTCGGTACAATATATAATCATGACATGGTCCTTGTTAACTCTTACGAGGTTTGTTTGGTTTGGAAATCCTCAAAGGGTCAAGACAACATCTTAACATGACCAAATAATTACCAAGTGATCGAATTTGATATCCTTGGGACTTGGGAGGTTTAGAACGACCAAGGCATAGTTCTTTTGTATACTTATGAGTAAAAATGACTTTCTACATGCTTCATAACACCTCATGGCCTCGTTTGAGCTTTTATGGTTCGAATATGTGCATAATACATTGTATCGAGATCAAAACAATTTAAGGAGGGCACGTTTTGTGTATTTCAGTCTAGAAATGCATTGGCAAGGGTAAGTGAACCCTTTTTTTAGACACTTAGGATTATTAGAAAGTGTTTTAGGTTAATTTATAACACTTAAGGCATGTTTGAGATTATGATCGATCATGCTTAGATTTGAGGTCTGTTTTCCTTTTAAATGATCACATAGGACATATATATTGGTCGATCATGATTCTATGCAAAGTCCTTATTTGATCCATGTATTTTGTTGTATACATTGTGTGTAAGAATTTCAAATAAACGAGCTAAAATAATTGAGAGTTGGGACGTTTGAAAGAAATTAATAAAGGGTTATTGGATTTGCTTAGTGAATTTGTGTGCCGGGCTTAGGAATACAAGGCCTATTTGAGTGATTATTTAAGGATCCCTTTTGGCTTAATTTGGGTTTATTAGTTTGGGCTAGCGTGTGTCAAGGCCCAATATGAAAAGTTTAGGATTCGAAATGGTTTTAAGACCCAATGAGATAATTAGGAAATTAGGGGGGTTATGAGTGTGTTGTGATGTTTTGATGATCAAAACGTTACTAGGGTTTGATTTGTGGATGTTTTGGAATATCTTGGTACACGTGTGAGCTCTTCCAAAGAAATGTGAATCACATAACACATATTGATTCGTTGTTGCATAATGTAAGTAAAATAAATAAATTATTGCCTAAAAATGGTTAAATGAACAGTAATACTTGATTACTTCTTAATTAACGTTTATTAATAACTGGAAAATTTTTACAGGTTGCTACATATTGTCTTCTTTTTCTTGATGCATGTTGTCTTTTCATGAAACCTTAAATTGATAAGGAGTTCGTCTCCTGCTGGTTTTCCTATCCACTGCTTAACATATTTTTTTGTTGTGCTTCCGTAGTGTCCTTTTATCAACTACAAAAGTTACATAGTTTGATAAACTTTATATTTATTTAGTGAGAATAATGAATATTATGTCAATATAAGATTATAAGTGTACCTTCTAAAATTTCAAATGCCTCACTCTGAGGTTTACCAAAGGCTGTAAAAACTTCCTCCTCGAATAATTTCTTTCGTTTTCCCTTTCCCGAATTATGCTCAATGCACTTTAGTTCCTCAAAGTAAGATGTTAAGGCTTGAAAGTTATTCATAACTCCATGAAAGTTGACATTACTTAAACTTCATACTCTAATGTATGATGCTTCAAACACATCTCTGTTTTGCCTTATCATTTCAATATAATCATGAGGCTGTCATATTTGAAATATTGCTTCCAAGTCAATGGTTAGATCTAAGGCATCTGTTACAGTTTCAAGAATGGACTGTTCCGCAGTCCCTTCTATTCCCTTATTGGTTTTGATTTTGAAGTTCCAGGATATTGAAATATTCGTCATCTACAGGTTGGTTAAAATTGTCATCCTATGATGATACAGGAGCAGTATGTTGATTATGTAGTTTATTCGGATCCATCTGCAATTTTTTTTTGTAAAAAAAAGGATGGTTATGGTTTGTTTGTTATAAAGTCAAATCAGCTATCAATTACTAAACTTAAAATTTATGAACTTAGAGAAAAGAAAATTTAGTGATAAACATAGCGTATATGTCAGTAGCAAATAAAAGTGTTCTCTAATCATGAACTTAAATGTAGCATATATGGCATCGTCTTTATGAGGTAAGGAATAATATTTTTCTTTTCTTTTCTTAATACAGTATATACACAAACTGGTTTATATGATTTGCTTTTGCATGCTTGCATATCTTGCCTAGTCTTATTGATAAAGATATAGACAGACAGGTCGTATTCATATTCTTTTCGCCAACCTATAACGCCAGATAAAAATATGAACACAGATGAATGTGGTGATTAGCTTTTTCAATAAAAATAGCATACCTTTGGACCTTCCATCATTAAAAGCGATTGTGTGTCTTGCATCCTACCATTAGCATTCATGTTTGCTCAATACTCTTCCATAACATTGCCTTTTTCTTTTCCGAATCTTCTATCGATGCTCGAAGCTGCACATATAGAAAGCTATGTAAAAAGTGGAAGAAGAATAAGAAGAAAAAGAAAGAAACAGTAACAGAAGGGCAATGGTAAAGAATGAAATTGGGCATGGCAACAACCGGCAATAACTATATCTATGTTAAATAAACGAACACTCTAACCGCTCTAGTTTCTCACAAAAACCTTTTTGTGTTTCCAGGCACTCATCAGAAATTCATCTTAAGTTCATTTGAATTGAATCCAGACCCTTTCGAATCATGCATGAGTCTTTTAACGACTTAGTCTCGAAAACTTTTCATGATTGCCCTTTCATATGTTGCTAAAAGATACCATGATCATAACTTTATTTCAATACCCTTTGTGCCATTCTTTACAACACCAATCATTTGCTTTTTTATTGCATGTTATTAATAATTCTTCCCACATCGCATTATTCTTTATTTCTCCTATATCAATAATTCAATATCCTTTTTTTTTCTCATGTCTACAAAAATTATAATACAATCATATAATAACATATGCTTTCATAAGGTACCAAATTCCGTATACCAACTTGATTACATATATTATTCCTTCGTAGGCGACGAAACAGACGAACCACAACCAACAAAACGACTCCTCCATAGCCTTAAATCCCTTAGTCTATCCCTTCAACTTCTTCTAAAAAACCACCGTATTCCGAAATATATAAGAAGTATATGAGTATAGCGGAATTCAGAATGAACTTCAAAAGGAATCAGAAGCTGACTTAAGAGAAACACATCCTAAAGATCAGTATCAAAATTACCGTGAGACGAATAACAAAGTTATGTGCCATAACTAATGCAAGTCTCAACCTGCTGCTGAAATCCGAACTAAAATAACACCTCTCTTTCATCCTAACTGTTTTACATAACAAAATGAAGCATCTTCAAACAGACCTAAAACACACACGAACAAGCCAAAAAATAATTACTGCCTCCCCATAACCAAATGGCCATATATACACCAAAAAAAATCTCACATATGCACAATATCAAAATTCACATCCTCAATCTTCCTACAGAACAAATTACTACAAAAAAAAAAAAAAAAATAAAAAAAAAAAAAAAAGAAAAAAATCCAAATTGGTCATTTCCCCAATTAATCCCTAAACTTAAAGTTAACCCAAAGAGTACATTATTTTAAGAACTACGAGAAGAACCCCATAAAAATCTAATTAATTACTTAACCAAAAATAATTTAAAAAGATGAAAACTTAGCATCTTATTCTGATTCTATACACAGAGGAGAACTCTCATACACCACCAGAAAAACAATACAGTGACAGACAATTGATTTTGGGGACATGCACTATAAAGTCAACAATCTTGAAGATCTTGCAACACAATACCTGAAAATCTCTAACACAAAATTTTTGAATCTTTCCTGATTTCATCGTTATCTGTCTGACCCTAAATATCAAAGCTCTAGTTGTTCTTGATATTTTGTTTTACTCCGGGATCATCCATCTATATTTGTTGGCTTCATGTTTGTGAGGGACAGGTAAGTTGTGGAAGAGAAGAAGTGGTAGTGAGATTGAAGATACACGATAGTGGCAGATACATACTTCAATGTGTATTATAGTATCTTTGATTTTGTAAGACACCATTAGTTTGCAGGGGAGGACAAGTAGTTGTTAAATTAATTATTTTCTTTATGAGAACAGTATAATTGAGCTAATGTCTCATGTATTTTATAAATGAAATTATTAGTAGTAATATACAAAATAATCAAAAGCTTTCTGAAGTAATTGAAATAATGAATAGTGTTTAGATTGTGAAGCCAATGACTATACAAAGATAGCATTGAAGTAATTCGGTGACAATTTCCAGAGTTATAATCGATGACATCTCTAATTGAAGAGGTTTGGGTTTGAATACGTGTGTGGAACTCATAAGAGGTGTGTGGTGCTCGTCCGTAATATGGTACACCTTTCTATGGCTAAATGTAAAAACAAGGTCTTNTTTTTTTTTTTTTTTTTTTTTTTTTTTTTTTTTTTTTTTTTTTTTTTTTTTTTTTTTTTTTTTTTTTTTTTTTTTTTTTTTTTTTTTTTTTTTTTTTTGTTGCTTATTGTAGCTTACCATCTCCAACTCACGTTACACTAGCTCAGGTATCATGCTATAAAAAAATGTGTGAGAGATAATTATTCTAGTAATATCAATACCTCAAACTTGATGAGATTTTACGAAAGGAAATGAGGTATTTATAGACTACCATCTATTACACAGGTAATGTTTTACAATGTTACCCAAAAATATTAATACACCACATATCTAGATAATTACTTTATGTGATCTTATATCGAGGGTTTATACAATATACAATATTCTAAAATGTTCTTTATCAGACGGTAAAGTAGTTTGATTTAAAAGATAAATGTTTTAGACGTGCATTATGGCAGATTAAATTCTTGTTTGATTACAAAAAATGTTTGTGATATTTGTCTTGTTATTTAAATAAACAAGTTTTCCAATGCCAGTGCAATATTAACTATACCTAAATAATTAAACTAGTTATAACACTCACGCACGTATGAGGTTTAGACATAAATCATTTTTAATTTAATTGTTAGTACGGGTATTATTTTTTGAAAACTTTGTCTATCAATGTTTATAAGTGATGTGATTTGATTTATGAGAAAGTCGTTTTTGGACGATAAAACCTAATTACTATTACATAGCGTGAAAGTATAACTTGGATAACTTTTTTAAACAAACATGTAATTCATTGTTTTAAATTCCTGACTAATGAAAAAAGTAAAAAAAATGAAAGTAATAATTTTGAACCAACGTAGGAAAAAATTATTTAGAACATTGTATACAATTGTTAATCTGTGATCATTAGCGAAGCGATATTGATGAGACGAAAAATGTTACGTTTTTAGGGGTCGGTTTGAGTCCTAATT
>LBNU01008646.1:16556-54539 GCA_014162995.1 Artemisia annua | reverse complement strand
AGTATATATGTTGAAGTATCTACGGCATGGCACCAAAATTTTTGTGGGATAGATTGCTCATTTAACATAGTTCTACTCATTTCCTGTAAGGTCCTATTTTTCCTTTCTACTACTCCATTTGATTGAGGTGTTCGTGGGGCGGAAAAGTTGTGAGATATTCCATTTAAATCACAATATTTTCCGAATTGTATTTCGTTATCAAATTCCCTACCATGGTCCGTCCTAATTGAAACTATAGTGCATCCTAGCTTATTTTGTATCATTTTACTAAAGGTCTCAAATTTTTCAAAGGCTTCGGTCTTATCGCTTAGAAATCTAGTCCACGTGTATCGTGAATAGTCATCTACTATAACTAACGTGTAGCGATTGCCACCGTAGCTCCGCACCGCGGATGGACCGAAGAGATCTATATGAAGTAGTTCTATGCATCTAGTGGTGGATACTATATTCTTAGCTTTATGACTAGCGTGTGCTTGTTTTCCTATTTTACATGCATCGCAAAAGTGTTGATTATACTTAAGGCTAGGCAAGTTTCTAACTAGTTCCTTAGATACTAATGATTGGATTTGTTGCATGTTTGCATGACCTAATCTCTTATGCCACAAAGTGGAGTTTTCGTCTAGGGTCACTAGGCATATCCTATCTTCCAATTTATCTCCTAGTTTCATGACATATACGCCGCCTTTCCTAATTCCTCTACCTATGACTTTATCATCCTTAATAATTACACTATCCTTATCGGTAAAGGTAACCCTACATTTATTGTCACATATTTGTCCTACACTAAGCAAATTGTATGTTAAATTATCTACATATTCAACATTTTTAATAGTTAGGGAGTCTTGAGAGATCGTACCTTTGCTATGATTTTTCCACGCCGATCACTACCAAAAATAACATTACCTCCATTGTAGGCTTTGTACGTAGAGAATAGCTTGCGATTCCCCGTCATGTGTCTTGAGCACCCGCTATCCTTTACCCATTCGTCGGGCTCCAAATTTATTCCTAGACAAATTTCATTAGATGCTTGAGCAACTAAGCATTCTCCTCTGGTCTTCTTGTCTTCAACATCAATCCTTTTTCTTCGTGTTGCTTTCCTTTTGTCTTGTGTTCTTTGTCGCCTTTTAATGAGTCTTTTAAATTCTTTGACAACTTTTGCATATTCTTCGTCTTCACTTTCGGAACTAGAATCGTCATCCTCATCGTTACTTAGTTCCTTCTTGGTTGACATCTTTTCATAGTCTTCTTGTTCATCCTTGTCATGGCTTGTGTTGCTTTCGGCGTCATTTCCTACATATAAGACATTTGAACTAGTAGCACTTGTAGTTACTTCAACTAAATATTTGTCTACTTTGCTTTCTTTTGCTACTAGCTCATTTGCAAGTTTTTCTTTGGCTTGACATTCTTCTTGGTGATATTTTGAAAGACTTTTTCACATATCGTTTGCCGATTGACAAAAAAATATTCTTTCATATTCATCATTTGAAATAGCTTTGTATATAATAAATTTAGCCAAGTTATTTAATTTTTCAAAATTAGTATTTATCGATTTAATATCAACAATTAAAATGACATTCCAAAGATCATAGTCTATTGATTTCACATAACTTTCGAATTGATTTTTCCATGTAAGATAATTTTCATTTCCAAGAAATGGTGGTCTAAAAACAATTTTCCCTTCTAAATATTTTTTCATTTCCATAGATCGATTTCAAGTTTTAAAATACAATATATTTTAAAAATCTTGTTTGACGTGGCTCTTGATACCAATTGTGGAAAACTAGAAGGGGGGGGATTGAATAGTTTTACGTCTTTTTAATTTATAAAAACCTTGTTTATCAAAACACCAATTCGAACTTTATGTTTCACCAATAAATTTGCACAATTATAATTAACGATATCAACAAGTATATGATATGACAAATTTGAAAGTAAGTAAATAAGTAAAGAGATAGAGTTGGAAAAATGGCACCGTGAGACAAAGGATTTATAGTGGTTCGGCTACGAATCTCCTCTTCGTCCTACTCCACTCCCCGAGCACCTAACTCGGGAGTTTTCTTCACTATGTCAACAAGCTCCCTTATGGCGGAGAAAACCTTACACAACGTCGCTTACACCGGCTTAACGACACAAAGCTAGATGTCGGGTCCTAATGGTAGCTAGAACCAATCTCACAACACAACACGACTTCTCTTCTTCTTCACAACACAACTTCTTCTCTTCACAACACAACTACTTCACTACTATACACTACTTCACTACTTATTCTTCTTCACTACTCAACTCCTATTCACCATTAGCACTACTAAAACTACTTACACTAATCACAACACAACTACACAAGTACTATACACAATATATATACNCAATATACACAACTACACTACAATACTTCTTGAGCTTTGTTTGTTGAAGGAGTATTCTTCTCTTGCACTTTGGATGATGGTGGATGATGAGGGATTGAATCACTTGAAACAAAGATTAGTAATCTAATAATCAAAGGGTTTTGGAAGATGTTTAAAGAGATTTAGATCTGAAAATTTTCGTGCAAGAGGTGAGGTAAAATACCAGATTTAAGGTGGTACTTATAGGGGAAAAATTCTGACAAAATCTGACACAAGGAGCGTGCCGGTCCCCTTAATTCATGGCCGGCCCCCTTAAAATTAAGGGGGCCGCCCCTTATAATTAAGAGGGCCGGCCTACTGTAACGGCCAGAATCTTTGTCTTTTGTGGGGAAAGTTTATTTGGTGAAAAACTTAACTGATTTTGGTTAAAAATTTGAATTCATATATTTAGTATGATTAAAACATTTTTCTTTATTACCAAAATTGTTTTTCAAAAATATGTAATATTAAATAAACTTTGTATTAATTAATTAAATACCCCTTTGATCATGAGATGTATTAAGCACTTGTTTATTCTTACATTGAGTGATTAAGTTGGATATAATGATATAAACTAGCTTAATACTTGTTTACGTAGTAATCTTACGTTTAATGATTTTCCATTTTGTGATCATCAAAACGTAGAGATATCGAAAAATATAAATAACGTTTTTACGCATTATTTATGTCAACAGTTTTGGGTTTGGGCCCCATGAGCCCAAGCCGTCTAATTGGTAGTCCAATTATTATTATCGTAGCCCACTCGTGGTGGGCTTAATGTTAGTGAGTCATGATATTCGGGTTCGTGACCCGAATATAGACTATACGTCATCATGTCCCCCCAGTCTAGTGTGCGCAGGGTAAAACCTGCGGATGCTAGACTAATAACCGTATCAAACTTAGTTCTGACGCGTACGCGGGAAAAATGCAAAATAAAACCGCCAAAAATACACGTAGGATGTACCTAGTCCAAAAAAGTTCATTATAAATACCTCGGGAAATGGAGAGGCTATCCATGTGTCCTGTACCATTTCATTTCCCAGCCACACGATTTGAGTTAGTGGGTTACACAGTAGAGATATCGAAGAATATAAATAACGTTTTTACGCATTATTTATGTCAACAAAATGGAAACACAATAAACAAAATACTACAATCTTACATTAACATCATATTAGCTAAGAGCTTTTTAAACAATAAAATCAACGTTAGTTGTAGCATCCATAATCCATTTATTCATCTTCTTCCTACAAATGTTAGATGGTGAAAATGGTTGTATTATATAAAATACAATATGTGTAATATATATGTTATCTAATTAAATGTGATCGAATGATTGAAAATTAATTTGTGTGAAACTTAAGTCGATATTTTTTTTAAACTAACATTATTCATATTACCGTCAAAAATGGTTCCTGCTTAATCGTATTGGGATGAGCAAAAAAACCAAAGAACCGGATCGGAACCGAGAACTGGATCAGAATCGAGAAGAATTAAACTGGACCTAGACCTGATGGTACAAGTTTTGGTTCTTGAGTTTGAGATTTTTCGGTTCTTGGATCGATTTGGTTCGGGTATATTGGTTCTCGGTTCGAGAACCGAATAACCAATAATTCTAAAAACATGTAATTTTCTCTACTTCCCATACTCAATGCTGATTGTCAAAGCTTTGGCCTGCACCCAAAAACTGGGTGAGAAAATCGAGAACGCAAATTAATTGGGTTAATATTGAAGATCTTACTAAAGATGATGAGATTGTGAAAAATATGGAAGAACAATTAGAGAAACTAAGCGAAAGAGATAAAGGAATACAAACGGTGGAACCATAAACAATTATGGTTATTTGGTCCGATAAAGTTTGAAGTTATTTTATTTATTTTCAAATTGTTATTTATTACTCACTGTTGTTTTGTTAAAAATATGAACAATTTGAAACATTAGAGTGATTGTTTATTTGAGTTTATGCTTTAGTTGTTAAACGTTATCGGTTTAAATGTAAATAGTTGTAAACACATAAAAAAATTAATTATTTGCTTAAATAATTAGTGCATATGTTTTCTTTTTCCTTTTTCCAGAAAATCGGTTCCTAGCGGGGTTGACCCGAAGAACTGGAACCAAAAACTATATTTTGTTTGGTTCTTGGTTCCTGTTTTTCACAAAATTCGATTCTCGAATCCATCAGATCCGGTTCTAGTTCCAACCGGTTCCTAATCCATGCTCATCTCTAAACACAAGTCTTTATTATTTTTTTTATTTTTTATTTTTTTTGGTTAGGGGTGGGGGTGGGGGATGAAACAAAAGTTTCAATTTAAAACTACTACTCCCTTCGTCCCAAAATATATGTCCATTTTCAAATTTCACAAAGTTTAAGAAAAGTGGACACCTTATAATAATAACCAATAAAATTTCATTCACCCCCACTTAGAAGCATTTTGATTGGTGGTTGTTGAAAGTGGACACTAAATTTGGGACAATCAAAAATACAAAAGTGGACTTATATTTTGGGACGGAGGGAGTAATAACATAAATGTCAAAACTCAAAAGGGCATTTCTATTAAATAATTTTACCTATATTTTTTTTTTAAGTTTTTAAGAAAAGTACTTTCTCAGGGATATGTATGTCAAGACTTCTTATGGCCCGTTTATTATGAATGAATGAATATCAAGTAATTGAATCTTTCTCAAATAAAATAGTTTATTTTATTTTTTGTTATGAAACAAGAAATGTGATGCCCGCCGCGTTGCGGCGGGACTTATTTTTTGCCAGAAAGTTTCTTCAGAATACTGTATTATGCTGTTGATTTCATTTAGTTATTTATTGTGTGTCTAAGGCTATTGCTATTGGTTTTACCATATTTTTTTTGGTTGCATTTTAGTATTTCTAGTCCAATGTATTTTATTGTAGCATTGACTGATTAATAGTAACTTTGACATTTATAAGTTTAAGATGATGTAATTGACTAATCACATCAGTCAGTAATGGTTTGTGATTTGGGAACTAAATCTGTTTTTGATGTTTTTTTTGGGAGAGGTAATAGTATTTTTTATTTTTCCTGGTTTTTGATTGTGACTATTTAAGGAGTTTGCAACATATTTTTATTTGCTTGCTCTTTATGTTAGTTAAATCATTGTTAGTGTTATGGATAATCTGGTCAGGCTTTTAGAGCTAGCTTATTCTGCTAGTTCAGTCTCTGCTATTGAAATTATGCGGTTGGGTTTTTAGAGAGAGGTGCACGAGGAGCGAAGTTGGTTTTCTTTTTTGCATTGTTGGTGCGTGCATGTTGCTGATCGGGTGGCATACTTAGATGCCATTATTCAAGAATTGGAATTTTGTGTTGATGATATGTCTGTTGCTCAGCTTTTTGTGGAGTTAAGAAGTGATGATGGTTTAGTGTTTGCCGATGCTATTATGTATTTTAAGGCTATCCGCGATTTTGAGGTGGAAAAGTTAGCGAATATGCAGCTGTTTTTGCAAGCATCTGCAACTCACCTTGGACGTCGTATGCAGTTTCTTGCGAGGTTTAATACTATGTAATAATTGTTGTGTCGTTGAGTGTTTAAGTAGGTATCTTTAGGTTTACTGCTTTATGCATCTATGTGTGTCGATGTTCTGTTTTAGTTTTATGTTGTGGTTGTTTGTGGTGTTCGATCTATGTATCCGTATTTTTTTTTGCTTATTCATATTTTTGTTATTTTCTTGTTAATGTATTTTTTGTTTATGTTGTTTTTTGTCGTTGTTACCAGATTTGAATTACCGTTTACTGAAAAATGGGTTTCTGTAGTGTAGAGAAATCTATCAGTCATTTCTATAAATTGTTTTTGGTTTACAAAAAAATATTGAGGCCTTCCGTGTGTGAATCATTTAAAAGTGATTCCTTTATACTGAAATGTGAAAGATATTTGTGAAAAAGTTGTGTTTTGTTTTTGCAGACTGGATCTTTCTATTATTTTTTTGTTGGGCTTAATTTGCAACAGGGGGTGGTTCATGGGTACAACATTTGTAATTTTATGGTAGGTTCATGGAGTAGTTGTTAGACTTCTGCTCAGCTGGTGGTGGAGTTGAGAAGTGGTGACAGTGTTGTGTTGGCTGATTCGATTATGTATTTTAAGGCTATTCGTGATTTTGAGGCAGAAAAGTTAGCGAACATGCAGTTGTTCTTGGATGCGTCAGCAGTGCATCTTGGTCGGCGCATGCAGTTTCTTGCTAGGTTTAATGCTATGTAAAAGTTGTTGTATTATCGGGTCGTTTAAGTAGGTATTCTTAGGTTTAATGCTTTATGTGTGTATGTGTAAGGGTCTTCTGTTGTTGTTTTATTTTGTAGTTGTTTATTAGTTTAAAGTTGGTTAGTTTTTTTTTCTCTGACTAATTATGTATTAGGAATTAAGTTGTTCGTGTATTTGTTTTAAAGCTTCTTCTTTTACTTGTTATCTTGTTATTGTTCAGTATATTTTCATTTTTATTTTAAGCGATTTATATATCTGTTGCGTTAATAGAGAGTTAACTTTATAATTATTGTGCAAGAAATATTTTTTTTATTGATAGTATATCCCAAATGTATTTTAGTTTAGGTGTCTTGTTTAGGCGCGTTTTTTTTTTTCTTTTTTTTATTGATAATATATCCCAAATGTATTTTTTGATTGATAGTATATCCCAAATGTAATTTAGTTGGTGGATCTATTTCCCAAATTCATAGCAATCATTTGCCAAAAAAAAAAACACACTCAAAAGTGATATACCTTGATAGCCCAGCAAAACCTAGAAAACTCGAATCATATCGGATTTGCCAAATTTATTGGAATATATTCAGTTTCAAAAAAAGTTTGAAGTTTATAGTTGATTTTATTTGAAAAATGATTTCGTGAACAATGGCGCAAGTTTCGTAATTTTTCGAGTCCGTTTGCTATGTCGAATGCGTCACGAATTGTTTTAACGAAAAGTTTAGCTAAATTGATAGTTCTAGTCCCTNTCAGTTTCAAAAAAAGTTTGAAGTTTATAGTTGATTTTATTTGAAAAATGATTTCGTGAACAATGGCGCAAGTTTCGTAATTTTTCGAGTCCGTTTGCTATGTCGAATGCGTCACGAATTGTTTTAACGAAAAGTTTAGCTAAATTGATAGTTCTAGTCCCTCCTTTCTATTTTCGGATCTCACCCTCATTATATGAATTTTCATTTGTAACCCTACAACTTTTATATTTAAACCATTTCTATATTTAATTATTTCATTTTAACTTATACAAAAACACACGCACTGATCTCCCTCTCTCTGTTAACTCCGGCCAACCACCATCATTTCCGGCGACCAACATTGCCGGAATATTTTCCGGTCAATCATTTTCCTAGCCAAATAGTTAGATCGGCTTACCCTTGTTAAATCTGGAGCTCGTGAGCTCGCGACTCCCTCCGTAGCACTCTCACGCGCCACCCACCGCCACCACAGTCAACACCGCCGCTACAGCACCACCCGACCACCCCTTTTCTCTCGGTAAAACATCTTCACGCGCCTTCCCCTTAACCCGTTTTTATTTTATTCGAAACCCGAATTTTGAAATCTTTAATAAAACCGGTTTATATATAAAACATTTTACAAAACCATTTTATTTTTACAAAACTCGTGTGGATCTCCTTCTCTGTGGCCACGACTCGCCTCGACTCGGTCAACTCACAGAGTCAACTCGTTTGACTCGGTGAGATATTATTGTTTTTGTTGTTGATGGAAGAAAAGACGGAGGCTAAAAAAATAATGGGCCAGCAACCTGGACTCAAAGTTAGCCCAAAATATAATAATTTTAAATCCGTTTGTTTATTATTGTTCACGTTTCCATAGGCATCAACGCCTTTAGTATATATAGATAATTGGAAATCAAAAGTGTCAGTACAATATTGGCCCAATCTAGGCCATATGGGTGGGTGTTTTCTTTCATTTCTTTTCTCATTTTTTTTTCTATTCTAGTTTGCTCTTCAACTTTTTATTTGTTTTTTCTTCTCTTTAACATTTATATTTTTAATAATATATTTCTTTTTCATACTTTTTCTAAAACTTATATCAAATCCAAATCCAAAACCAAAACCAAAATCAAATCCGAATCCATTAACAAACCAAACAGATCCTTAATGTTGGAACCGGAGATTAAGCCACGGATGAAGCACATGGGAAGCTAAATCAAAACTTAATTTTATAAATTAAAATCATATAAATAACATTTTATTTCATTAAACTACAAAAGTTATTCTTTAAATAAAAGTCATTAAACAATCAACAAAACTCACAGTTTTCTTTGTTGCATAACAAGGGGTTGGTTGCCCGCCGCGTTGCGGCGGGGCTTTTATGTGGTTTTTTGATAGAAGCTAGTTGTCTTACGGTTTTTTGTTTTGATGCAGCTTTATTTTCTTTCGGGTATTGTAATGGTTTTTGATGATGCTTTAAAAATACCGGTTCGATTGTTGGATGAATATGATTTTTCATTTAAGTTTTCTTTTTTAGCTTGTTAAGCTTCAGTTTTTATAAAAGAAATTTTAATGTTGTATTTTTCTTAATGTAATACAATTTTTTTTTTTTTTTTTTTTTTTTTTTTTTTTTGTGTATTTAGTAAATATTAAATAAGATTTTGTGTGTTGTGTGGAAATGTATATGCTCATATATTATTTTTTTGATAGGTTTTGTCATTATTGTAAGTAGTACGCGTTTTTTTTACATAACAAACAAAAGTGGCAGTCGCTACTATCTGATATAACTTATATTATCATATATATAGTTGTTTAATATTAGATAAGGACGAATATACAGAAAGCAGAACACATAACATAAAAATAGCAGGCCTCTTGTTAGGCGCGATGGGCATTTACCTGGATCAAAAAACTTTGAAGTTTATACTTGATTTGATGGGAAAAATGATTTCGCGAACGATGGCGCAAGTTTTGAAATTTTTCGAGTCCGTTTGCTATGTCGAATGAGCCCCGAACCCTTTTCGTGAAAAGTTTAGCCAATTTGGCACTAATAGTCCCTCCGCCCACATGTTTCAGTTTCTACCCTCATATTTCAATTTTCATTTTAACCCCTCTCCTTTTATATTTAAACCTATTTTATTTAATTTATTACACACACACACCATTCTCTCTCATCTCTCTCTCACTAAAACCTTCATTGGAAAACTCATCCTCTCCGGCCAAACACCAGTAGAATCCGGCGACCGCCGTCACCGGAAAATATTCCGGCCAACTTTTCCGGGTACCTCTTTTTCTTTCACCAATCAATAGATCGGGTTGTCCCGACCTCACTCGTACCACCCACGCGCCTCGAAGCAACCCCGAACCACCATCATCTTACAAAAATACAGAAAGCATGTCTTGAGTATGTAATTTTAAAGTTTAAGCAGGTTAAACACGATTTAAATTATTTTAATTGGTATATGTACGAACAAATTGAAGAGAGAATATTTTAGATTATTTGAATATTTTATACAATTTAAAAGAACCTCTGGGCCAAAGCAGGAAAACAAAAAATGAAGCCCAACATGAGACCCGTAAGAATAGAATATTATTGAAGTGAACATCAAGCGTTTTAGTATATATATAGGTAATAACTGTTCATTTATATAATACGCTTTTAAGAAATTTTGGAAATGAATATACATACCCTCTATTTGAATTTTACAAAATTTCATCGTTCGTCTCTAAAGTTGACGCGTTTCGCGCGTATCGTCCTTTTTCTTTTTTTCTTTTCTTTTTTTTTTTTGCATTTTCGTCCCTGAACTCTCCAAACGACGACGCGGTTGGTCCCTGGGACCGCGTTTTGGCAGACGGACGTTATGTCCGACCGTTATCTGATGTGGCAAGGTTGGGTTTTTTTTTGTCTTTTCACCTATTTCATATTCTCACATGTAGTCCCTAAAGCCGTTTGTATATTGTAGCAAACTCTTAGGATGTTTCGTCCCTAACAAAACCATGCGTGTAGCAAACTCTTAGCATGTTTCGTCCCTAACAAAACCATGCGTGTTGTGTAAAAAATTTGACCGTTGGCCACAACTGAACCATGTAAATACCCGACCGTGGTGCATATCATTAGTATGTAAAACAACATCTTCCCAAAAGCAAAACAGAGCAACAATGGTGGTGTGCACATGTGGTAAACCCGCTGTTGTCAAGACTTCATGGACAAACAGGAATCCAGGTCGACGTTTCTTTGGCTGTCCAACCATTGTAAGTGTAAGCATTTACTGGTTTATTTACAAAATATGGGTCTGTATTTACACACTGTGTTGTTTCAGGGCTCAAACTGTCCTTTTCTAGGATGGTTGGATCCTCCGATGTGCCCAAGGTCAGTAGACATTATCCCTGGTTTGTTGAGGAGGATTAATGCTTTTCGAGGTGTTGTTGAAGAGCTTGAAGAACAGCGGTCCAAGTACAAGAAGTATATCATCATCAGTTGGGTTTTGTTTGCTTTGTATGTTTATTTGAATGCTTGACATGTCTTAACCCATCGACCATCTAGTCTCTTTTGTTTAATAATTGTTAGTTTGTAATGGTGGTGGATGAATGTTTTTAGTATTTTGGAGTAGATGTTGGTTGTTGGGTTGTGAAGCAGTCGTTTGTAATGGTTGTAATTGATCAATGAAAGTTCATGTTTGAATGATGGCTAAATCCTAAAGGTTTGTGGTTTGTGATGAACTTAATGTTCCTTTGTATGGTGAAGTATGTTGTTTGGTTGTTCAATGCATAATATGATTGGAGTGTGGGAAGTTAAGAAAGCATAAGGCTGTATTTTGACTTAATAAAGTCAACAAATTGAACCAATTTGATTAATCACTTGTAAACGTCTATGTTGACTTTCACAGGTCAACATGGGTAAATACGAGTTTGCAAAGTCTTTAAGGTAATTTTGGAGCCAAAAGACACGTGGCAACCGAATAGTGTGTCTCGGGATTTTTTTTCCAACGACTATATTTGAATAAGTCAAACCTGTCAAACTTTTCCCTCCCAAAGTATCACGGCAATCGAAACAATTGCATAGGGACTACTCTTTTCCTTTCTATACTCTGCTTATTTAAGCGCACCAAACCACACACACATTTCACCAAAACACACAGACGAAACCCAAAGAAAACAACCACTGACGATGGCTATCTACATTGGTACCGAGAAAGAGGAGTGGGAAAAAGTTTTGGACACCCCTTATTGTATGGATTTAGTTCTTGAGGGTTTTGGCGCTGAACCAATTGATGTGTACGGTGCTTACTCGAAGATACCGAATGATTTGAGGAAACATATTCTTACTTGGCTCAGGAAACAACCTGACTACTATAAGATGCTTGTGGGTGATATGGAGGAGGAGGAGAAGGAGGAGAAGAAGGAGGAATTTGATGAGTTGGACCAGAGGATCTCCCATCTTGAAGATGTGCTAAAGCATCTCAAGAATAAGAAGGAGAAGAAAGAAAAGGAGAGGAAAGAAAGGAGATGAAGGAAAAGGAGATGAAGAAAAGGAAGAAAAAGGATGATGCGGAAGGTAGCGGTTCAACCTTCTAATCAAGTGTGTGATTAGAAAGTATAGAAAGTATTTTAGAAAATTGTAATCTTGTGTTATGTAATGAGATCAATGAAATTATGGAATTTGAATGTTTATCTTTCAATGTTTATGTTCTAATAGAGGTGTTTGTGTTTCAATGTTTATGTTTGTGTTAATTTTTATGTTTGTGTTTCCATGTTTATGTTTGTGTTAATTTTGATGTTTGTGTGTCATAAACAAAAAAACAAAACATGATAATAGGTAACCAGAAACTTAAATTGAACATAAATAGTATGTTTAGATTAACGATTCATAAAAAAAAAAAAAAACATTAAAATTAAAATCAAATAAACACCCAACAATTAGAACATAAAAATAACTTCATTAATATTAATAAGAAGGATTGCATTACAAACTTAGACTACTTAGACTAATCAGACAAATATGCCTTGTACATGTCATCAACGTCGTAAGTTTCTAACTCTTCCTCCTCTTCTTCTTCGTTAGGAACGTCATAATAGCCTCTCATTCTGTCCCTGTTCTCCAACCTCCTTAAAGCACGTTTCTCCCTCCAGTGCTCCTTTGCTGCGGCCTTTGTAGCAACCCTTCTTCTCTTCTTCTCTGCTTTAGCCTCCTTCTTCGCAGAAGCCTCCCTCTCCGCAACAGTCTCCCTCTCCGCAGCAGTAACAGCCTCCTTGTCTGCTGCATCCTCTTCTTCAGCCTTGAGATCCTCCTCCAAGGCCGCTTCAAGCTCGTAGTATGAGCTTTCATCGCCTCCAGCAGTAGGCACCTCTGGCTTTTTGCTTGCAGGGGCTGGTCTTTTGACCACCTCCTCATTCTCTATTGGGGTAGCATCAGCATCCCTAGCTCTTTTGTTTCCTGACAACATTATTACAATTTTTTTTAACTTAGGTTTGGATATGATTGGATTGGTATGCAACACAATGTGGGAGTATCAAATTTATACACAAAAAAGGGGGGAAACCGAAGGGACTATATTCAGTTTTACACGCTTTGGTAGCACTCTTGGGTTCCCCATTCTTAGTTGGAAATATAACACACATTTATATTTCCTTTTTGTCTAGAAGCTTTTTATAAATGTATATCTGAGTTGTATTTAATGTGTCGGGTTTGGTGGGATTCACACGGGACTAAAATGTTTGTACTATTAATACCACCTTTCTTTAAACAGTACTAAGTAGTTAGCACCGTTAGTGAACAAGATTACATAATGTATTATTATATACAAAGATAGTCAAACTAAAAAGTCAACCTATTTAACTAACTGCAAGATTATAAAGAACAAATAAAGTAGTAGAAAAGGGTTACAACATGAGTACAAAGTAAGTCTACTATTCAACAACAACTAAAGTAGTACACAATGTTCACAACATGTTTATTGAGGTCACAACAAATTTATTCAAATAAACAACATCCTAAATCAACTAATTCATTTTTTTTTACTGATGCGCGGGATTGCGACCACGCACTAGGGTTTTACCTCTCAAGGGATCTTGAGAAGCTTGCAATCCCCACCAGGCAGTGTACCTGACCGATGTAGTATAGTGTAGTGGAAAGTACCGGGGGATTGATCGTTCTCTTGGGGAATAGTGTCGTTAGGCTTGAAAAGCTACTCTAATTAGGTTTAAGGGTTGAGGGATGATTCTTTTTGTATTTTTATATTTTTTAGAAAGCAAGTAAAAATCTCGGGTTATAGAGGAGTGGGCGGAATTAGTTGCTAGTCAACTAACCCAAATAACTACTTTTGCAAATAAAATAAAAATAATAAGAAAATTAAAGTGGTTGTGAAACTTATATGAGAGAGATACGTGTTTACTTAGATTTCCTTACTCCCTAGCTATCTTTTATATGTTAATTGGTTTGTTGTAATTACGTGGATGACGGGTTGTATTCCTTTAAACCATTCGTAGGGCCGTGTACGATCTTCCCTAACTCTATAAGCTCCTACTTCACTCCTATGTCGAGCCGACTAAAAGCTCCTAACATGGGATCATTAGAATTCGCTCATGCATTAAATACAACCAAATAATCGTAGTACACATCCGATCATTTTTCTTAAGATGTTCAAGTAAGTTACCATATAGGAGGTTAGCCAGTTTTCTTAAGCCTAACATCGACTTCACCCACCCACAATAATCACAAGCAAACCAACAACATATGATCAATAACTAGGTTTCATTAGATCTAAGCAAACACAATAAAGACCTAGCCTAGCATGTTAATTGAAAGACAAGCATAAGATATAATCACACAATACATAGACATATTGAATGATTTGGAAGAGACTTATCTTCAATTAAGCATCCAAGTTTCAAGGGTGGAAAACCCTCAAAATTACAGTAGAAAAACGAGCTAGGGTTTTGTTCCCAAAAGTTGCACAGTAATGAATGAAAATTAGAAAACTATATATAGATTTTACATTGTGACGGTGTCAGCTTATAGGGTCTGACGCCGTCATCTCGCCGCCAAAATAAAATTCGGATTGCTCAGATCCATTCTTGACGCCGTCCCCTTGTAATTCCTTTTGGGCCGTCTCCCTTTACCACATAACGTGACGGCCTAGGGCTTCCAACACGTGACGCCGTCACGTGTTAATTCCTCGAAACTTTCTGGGGCGTCTAGTGTAAAAATCATCCTTCATGTTGTCAAAGCGTGACGCCGTCACACGATAGAACGTGACGCCGTCAGGTACTGTTTTCAGCATAATTTGAGACTTTGTCGTTTTCTTCACTTTTGTGCTCCAAAAACGTCCAAAATGCTTCCTTTTCCAGAATTCCTCTTCAAAGTACCTAAAATGACAAAAGAAACGATTTAAGGCAATATTTGATCAAATAATTACGGATTAGGGCTTAAATGACCCCCTAAAAGCGTAACACTTTTCGCCTCATCAAATACCCTTACATTTGAGATTTGCTTGTCCTCAAGCAAATGCGCTTTTATTCCAATCAAAATATGAGCTAGGGGTCATTTAACACAAATATAAAAGTAATTACAACAAATAGTTATTCAACCCTAGCCATAACAAGCACGGAAATCATACACTTGCACCTCACAAATAGTGTTTGGATACTCTCATCTCTCGGGTGTTATAAACCTATATAACTAAATGGAAATGGAAGAAATATCACTCACTACCTGTCATAACAAATAGATTACCATAGGCTTGGGAAAGGATCAAAAACCTCCTCCACTAGGCGTAAGCACCTAAGATAACTATTAAAGAGGGCTTTTCAAGGGTTGTAACATTAGGTGTAGGGATATGATAAACACGGTTTGGTTGGAGTAAAGGGTATTTTTAGTGGTGGCGAGTTAATTATCTTGATCAAATACATGCATAAAGTGGCGTTGCTAAGCCAAGACTTGACTCGCCTTAAGTTAATAAGAAAATAACAAAAACATAAATAAAGATAAAATGAAATGGGATGGTAGTCCGTATGTTTTTTCTACTTTTCTTTTTCCAAATTTTTTCATTTTTCTTGTTTTTACGATTTTTTTTTCATACACTCTTGCCCTACCATCCAAAATAATACATCATAGGGGCCTCGGTTCTCCCTTTACACTTGAACTTTTACATACTTTACAATAAACTATTCTAATGACTCGAATTAAGATAATTGAAAAACTTGGAGTACTTTAAAATATTAACGCACATATGGGGGTAATAATTGATGTTCTTCCCCATTACTCCATTACATTAGTACTTTACCCATGAGTCCCAATCGTCCCAAAATAATATGTACAAGGATATGACTCGACTTAGCAACCATGTAATCAATTAGACAATTAACAAAGGGTTTAAACAAATGTTGTCACAATAATGCACTAAAGGTGAGTGCATACAAGGTAGGCTAAGGCGATTTGGGTGTACATTTGGGGTGGATTGTAAACAAATTCTTCCTTTAAGTAAGATGCTTAAAGTTAGAAACGAAAAGATAGGCTCGGAGGGGTGAACTAGGGGTATCGTGTACTAAAAATGAGTACATCGCAAGGGTGTGGGAGAATTACTTGACTAATGAAGTCAATGTAATTATAATATGGGTGTAAAACATGGGTTATCCTAATGCCTCTTATCATGTAGTAAATCTAACTACACGAATGTAGTCTCACTTGTGGATTTGGGATGGTCCTAACGCAAGTTCTAGAATCTATAGGCTACCGGTGCACACACAAGCATCAACAATGAATGCTTTTCCTAACAATTCTAGGGGCGAACCTCACATATTTGGGGAAAATTTTTTGAGTGGTACGGTTTTTGTGCTAGTCATACAATTCCCTATCCATGAGACGCTTATTATACCAAAAGTTTCACTCCTAAATGTTGTAAAAAATTTTAAATTTGCGCTAAAATTGCCCTAACAAATATTTCTCTCAGTTTTATTACACAAATACCATTGAACAAAACAAAAATCAAGCGTAATTGCATTTTCAAAGGTGCGTTCATTTACCCCCTTACACTTAAACCGAACACTGTCCCAAATGTTCACATAAAAGATGCAAAAGTAGAAAATGAAAGAATGAAACAAATACTCCCCTGATTCTTGACGTGGATCGTGTGGTAACATGATTAGATCTTCTTCCAAGATGATGTAAAAAGCTCCAAGCTCAAGGCGACTCCAAAAGCTTGATGTCATGAACTTGATTCCATGTTCACCTTCTTGTCCAAAATAACCTGTTAAACCTAAGAAAACAATCTGGGCAAACCTCGTGTAAAATCAGCGACAAAATCTATATAAGGATATAATGCTTGTGGAATGAAAATTTTATAGATTCCTGGAATTAAAGATGCAGTAATGTTTATAATCCGATAGAAAAACTAAATTTTAAAAACTTTTCCTGGAATCAAAGGCTGACGCCGTCAGGGTTTAAAGCCTGACGCCGTCAGAATTGATCTGACAGATTTCTTATGTTTAGTTTCCGGAAAATTTCTGGAAAAACAAATACGTTAACTCCTGGAATCCTACAAAATTTCATTATGACTCGATACAAGCATTTGACTCAAACAAATACGAATATGTATGTTTATTTTATATCGTTATGATTCATGTTCCAATTCGTTCTTATAAACAAATTTATATTTCCCTTACACTTATCTTTTGCAAAATACCTTTATATGTAGTTAAGACGAAGTTAAAACAAAATAAAGCATTTTCACAATTTTAATTTGAGATATGAATCAATAACAAGAAAAATAAAACATGCATACGGAAACAAATAAAATTCAAATAAACAAATACACAAAACAATTAAAGCTTGGGTTGCCTCCCAAGAAGCGCTTTTCTTTATTAACGAGTCTTGTAGCTAGACTCAAAGTCACTCTCTATTACGTGACTTCATCTTTGGTCACGGTCTCTAGGTCATCCTCGGGTTTAGTCTTATATTCCGGACCTAGTTGCAAGCATTCCTTGTAGAAACCAAAAATTTTATTCATAACATAGTCTACTCCTCTACGCCTATCCTCATCATTCCTATAGTAGACCGCTTGCTTATGCTCCTTCTCGATGTTTGACAAGAGTCGGTATTGCTATATCTTATATGGCATTTGGTAAGCTATATCATCGGTCTCGTCCTTGAATCTAACTATCCCTAGGGATGGGTCATAGTTCATTTTAAAGGCCTCATCAAACGGCCTTCCAAAAACTACTTGAGTTAAGCACGCATCCACTACCGGACGAATATCCTCAACAATCACGAAGTCGGTGACGTAGGTGAAATTTCCTACATAGACGTGTAGTCCCTTAACTCTACCTACAAAATTGCTTATCCATCCCGTGCTAGGAAATGTCCTAAATCCCAGTTGCTTTTTCATTATTAAATTGTAGTGAGCTCTAGTCATGATGTTTATGGGAGACTTAAGATCTATGTAAGCTTTCCAAACATGCAAGTGACCTATGTTGCATGGTATATTGATGTTGGAAGGGTCACCTGTTTTGATGATTGGGTTACCCAGGAGGTATGGTGTCTCGGGGTCATCGAATAGATCCTTATGGTATGCACGTTCTTCCTTAGTGGGCAACCTATCGAAGTATTTCTCTCCATCATCTACTTCTTCTACTTCCTTTTTCTCACTCTCCTCAACTTTCTTAACCTCCTCCTTACGCTCACTATCTACTTCATTTTTAGTGATTGGCTTAATAGTGACAACGTTAACAAAATGAACATGTTTGGAGGGTGAGGGGTCCTTGATTTGGGGTCCGCTACTTGTGTTTCTAGCGTCCTTATTTGGTGATGGCACCCCTTGGTTATTGAATGCTTTCAATAAGTTGTCTATCTTATTGGTCATCTCCGCTTGTTGTTGATTAAACTCGGATTCAAATTTAGCCATGCGAGCTTCTTAAGATGCCATAAACTTAGACATCTTTCCCTCAAGGTTATTGGTACTACCATAATTATTGTAGGGATTGTTATTGAAAGTATGGTTTGAGGATGAACCGTTGGGTTGAAAACGATTAGGTGGATTTGAAGAATTGTTTTGGGGCGTGTTTTGTTTTTGTTTCCACCTAAAGTTTGGGTGATTTTTCCAAGAGGGGTTGTAGGAATCACCGTAAGGGTTTGGCTCGGGTTTGAAAGTGTACCACTTTTCTCCCGCTCCGTCGGTACGCGAGGATGCGTAGTCCGCAAAAGCTTGTTCGGGGAGTTCCATGCAATCTCGAGTGTCGTGGGGACCACTACAATACTCACATGAAGAAGTGATTTTGTTCACTTGGCTTGAAGGTTTAGGAGCTTCGTAGGATTTCATTAGATACTTGACTTGGTCCTCAAGTTCCATGATCCTACGGTCGGAAGTGCTCGAATTATTTGAAGGCAAAGATGTTGCCTTGACCGTTTTATTCAAATCAAGGGGATCATTCCAACTTTCGTTATCATAGAGAGCAAGATCTTCTAGGAGTTCCCATGATTGTTCCGCACTTAGATCACGTAGCTTGCCACCGGCCGCTTGGTCAATGGTTTGCCTCGTGGGGATATTGATATGGTCATACAAAATTTGGACTTGGAGCCAAAGGTCTATGCCATGATGAGGGACTTTTTAGAGTAAGTCCTTGAATCGAGTCCATGCCTCGTAGAGGGTTTCGCCTTGACGTTGTTGGAACGCCAAGATGTCATTCCTTAGCTTTGTGGTTCTTCCTGGTGGGAAAAATTGAGCTAGGAAGCGAGTGGTGAGATTATCCCAAGAGGTGATGGATCCTGCGGGTAGACGTTCTAGCCACTGATTAGCTTGGTCTCGTAGAGAGAATTGGAAGAGACGTAACCGGGTAGTCTCTCGAGTGGTAACATCAAGGTCTATGGAATCTACGATCTTAAGGAAATCCTTGAGGTGTTGATATGGATCTTCGAAACGAAGTCCATGGAATGCACATCCGCTTTGCACCAATCGGATGGTGTCGGATCGCAAGGGAGACACATGGCTCCTTGGGTGAGCTCAATGGTGTTTCGGTAGCCTTGGTGGCTAGGACGAGAGTATTCTCCTAAAGTACGGGCTCTAGGAGGTTGGTTTGGTTGGGGTATGTTTTGTTGTGGTGGGTTGTTGGGATCAAGGATATTACCACCTTCCATGATGTCGGATGGTAATGGCTACGAACAAAGACACGAAGAAAAAGATAGACTAAAGAAAACCTAGAAAAATAAAATAAAAATCTCACTAGAAAGGATTCTAATGAGTAGACCTAAGTAAAAATAAAATTTTCAACCTAAACAATAACTATTCCCCGGCAGCGGCGCCAAAAACTTTGATGCGCGGGATTGCGACCACGCACTAGGGTTTTACCTCTCAAGGGTTCTTGAGAAGCTTGCAATCCCCACCAGGCAGCGTACCTGACCGATGTAGTATAGTGTAGTGGCAAGTACCGGGGGATTGATCGTTCTCTCGGGGAATAGTGTCGTTAGGCTTAAAAAGCTACTCTAATTAGGTTTAAGGGTTGAGGGATGATTCTTTTTGTATTTTTATATTTTTTAGAAAGCAAGTAAAAATCTCGGGTTATAGAGGAGTGGGCGGAATTAGTTGCTAGTCAACTAACCCAAATAACTACTTTTGCAAATAAAATAAAAAAACAAGAAAATTAAAGTGGTTGTGAAACTTATATGAGAGAGATATGTGTTTACTTAGATTTCCCTACTCCCTAGCTATCTGTTATATGTTAATTGGTTTGTTGTAATTACGTGGATGACGGGTTGTATTCCTTTAAACCATTCGTAGGGCCGTGTACGATCTTCCCTAACTCTATAAGCTCCTACTTCACTCCTATGTCGAGCCGAATAAAAGCTCCTAACATGGGATCATTAGAATTCGCTCATGCATTAAATACAACCAAATAATCGTAGTACACATCCGATCATGTTTCTTAAGACGTTCAAGCAAGTTACCATAGGAGGTTAGCCAGTTTTCTTAAGCCTAATATCGACTTCACCCACCCACAATAATCACAAGCAAACCAACAACATATAATCAATAGCTAGGTTTAATTAGATCTAAGCAAACACAATAAAGACCTAGCCTAGCATGTTAATTGAAAGACAAGCATAAGATATAATCACACAATACATAGACATATTGAATGATTTGGAAGGGACTTATCTTCAATTAAACATCCAAGGTTCAAGGGTGGAAAACCCTTGAAATTTCAATAGAAAAACGAGCTAGGGTTTTGTTCCCAAAAGTTGCACACTAATGAATGAAAATTAGAAAACTATATATAGATTTTACATTGTGACGGCGTCAGCTTATAGGGTCTGACGCCGTCATCTCGCCGCCTAAATAAAATTCGGATTGCTCAGATCCATTCTTGACGCCGTCCCCTTGTAATTCCTTCTGGGCCGTCTCCCTTTACCACATAACGTGAAAACTTGTCGTCCAGGCCTTAGCAAAGACAGACGACCTAGGGCTTCCAACACGTGACGCCGTCACGTATTAATTCCTCAAAACTTTCTGGGTCGTCTAGTGTAAAAATCATCCTTCATGTTGTCAAAGCGTGACGCCGTCACACGATAGAACGTGACGCCGTCAGGTACTGTTTTCAGCATAATTTGAGACTTTGTTGTTTTCTTCACTTTTGTGCTACAAAAACATCCAAAATGCTTCCTTTTCCAGAATTCCTCTTCAAAGTACCTAAAATGACAAAAGGAACGATTTAAGGCAATATTTGATCAAATAATTACGGATTAGGGCTTAAATGACCCCCTAAAAGCGTAACACTTTTCTTCTCATCATTTACCCTTCCCTTTTGGAAAGAATTTGGTATTTTTTTGAGGAAATGGTTTGATACCATGGTCTTCACAGGTATTAGCATTGAGAAGGCCTAGAACCTGAACCCTCTCATCAAAAAGCTCTTTCTCAGTCTTTTTAGGAGTTTTAATCTTCCTAGCATCTTCCTTTGTTCTCCCTGCTCCAGAATAACCCTTTGGAAAATAGGCTTCCCATGGATTAGGATTCAGAACTTGAGTCACTGCTGTTATAATTCCATGTGTTAATGGAACTTGTGTCACTGCTGTTAACAGAAATGATTGCTGCAAAAAAAATAATATGAACGTTGATATTAAAAATAAATATTATAAATGAAAGAGACTATTATTTTGCGATTCAGTGTGTGTTTGAAACAACCTTTGTTCTTGGAACTCATTGTTTCAGTAGCAACAACTAGGTGGTGTGAGCATGGTTGGTGGGTATGGTTTTTATAGAGGATAAGTTATGCTTTGTTAGTGTTTCAAAACTGCAAAAGTAGTCAAGTGACAGTAAAGAAAAAAATAGTGTTTGGGTACCCTTCCTGTATACATGAAAATGAGCATTGATGACATTACTTTTTCATGTGTGCAGACATGAGAAGAAAATAGTGTTTGCATAACCAAGGGCAAAACAGACATTTTCCTAGCCAAAAGCAACCACATTCAATTGATGTGGACAAAAATGGGTGTATTTCAAACTAGACAACTATGGCACACAACCTTTAGAGCAAAGTAAATTATCCTAGCTTATCAAAGACACTCCACAATTCACAATATCCATTACACATTACACAAGGAAAAACTGAATCACAACATCCATTCTAATTATTATCATGAAGTGCCATAAATAACTGCTACAAGTTCTTTTTCTTGACTGGCTTCAAGGCTTCTTTGCATGAGTTGAGGTTGAAGCTTTTTTAGCTTCAAGCTTTAAATACTTGGCATAGTCAGAATCAGCAGTACCAATTACATAATGAGAGCTTGTTGGAATGGTGGTTGACCCTTTTGGACCTTGAAGTTGAAGCTTTAAATGCACGGCATAATCAGGATCAACAGGTCCAATGACATACTCAGTAGAGGTTGTGGGAGTGGTGCTTGAACCTTTTTGAGCTTTAAGTTTTAAAAACTGTTCATATTGATGATTAGCAGGACCAATGATATACTCAGACGTCTTAGATATGTTTTCTGCAACTAAGTAAAAACAAAGAGAAAAACAAAAAAATTAAATAAATAAATAAAGGGGATAGATTCAGAAAGAGTCAACTGGTAACACAAATACACCCATATTTAGAAGTTTTGAATTGAACACGACCAATTATATATGAAAACGGGAATAAGAATACCTTTTTTGCTTATGGTATTCATTGTGTTGGAACTAAGGTTATAGAAAATGTTTGTGTAAGAGGAATTTACTTTACAAGCTTGATTTTATGTGTGTATGTGTGTGTGGTGTAACGGTAGTGTGGGTATTCAATGAGATGGGATTAAATGAGACGTAAATGAGTGGTTGAACGGTTGGGTGCGTAATAAATGGGGTTGGGTTGGGTTGCGTTGCTTGCACTATGATATATCGACTTGCCAGTACTAACTTTATTATACATATGATGCGTGGTTTTGCAACCTTACAACAGGTTTTACCTCTCGAGGATCTCAAGAGGCTTACAACCCCACCAGGCAGTGTACCTGACCGATGTAGTATAGGATAGTGGTAAGTACGGGGGATTGATCGTTCTCTCACAGGGAATAGTGTTCGTTAGGATAGAAAAGCTACTCTAATAGGTCTAAGGGTGGAAGGAAGATTCTTTTTGTATTTTTATATTTTTTTGAAAGCAAGTAAAATCTCGGTTTTTAGAGGAAGGGCGGAATTAGTTGCTAGTCAACTAACCCAAGTTTACTACTTATGCAAATTAAAATAAAATAAATATCTAAACTATTGTGGTTGTGAAAACAATATGGAGAAAATTGTGTTTACTTAGATTTCATTACTCCCTAACTATCTTTTACCGGTTAATTGATATGTGTGTTACTTGTGTGGATGAAGGGTGTATTCCTAATAACTCATGGAGTGGCATACATATCTCTCCAATTCTATGAGCTCTTATCTCGCCCTATGCCATGCACGGCACAACCATAGGGGTTGTAAACAGTGGCTCATGCGTTAAATACTACCTTAATAGCCTAGTATGCCTTGGCTACATGTTTCCCAAGACGTTCAAGCACGTTACCATAAAGGAGGTTGGCCAGTTTTCTTGAGCCTAACATTGATGGAACAATCATCCCAACAAACAACAACACACACCAATCAACCAATAATTAATAGTTAGGTTTCATTAGATCTAAGCAAACACTAGAGAATTTAGCTACACATGTTAATTAAAAGACAAGCAAAAGAGATAATCAACCAACACATAGACATATTGATTGAATTAAAGTGAAGACTTATCTTTAATTAAGCATGAGGGTTCCAAGGGTTGGAAACCCTAAAAAGTACAGAAAATTCGTCTTTAGGGTTTGCCCTAAAAGTTCTCCACAAAGTTCCACACTAATGAATGAAAATTAGAAAACTATATATAGATTTTACACTCTGACGGCGTCAGGTTATAAGGGCTGACGCCGTCAGCTCGCCGCCATTAGGTTTCTCGGATGGCCTAGATCCACTTCTGACGCCGTCACCTTATAAAACCTTCTGGGCCGTCACTCTTTAACTTTACTCCTGACGGCCTACTTTTCCTAACACCTGACGGCGTCAGGTGTTAAATCCAAAATTTCCTCTGGCCCGTCATTTGATAATTGGTTTCCACTCTTTTGTCAAGGCTTTCTGACGGCGTCACCTTGTGACTTCTGACGCCGTCAGGTTGTAAATCTTCATCTTTTGAGACTTTGTCGTTTTCTTCACTTTTATGCTCCAAAAACGTCCGAATATGCATGTTTTCCAGAATTCCTCTCAAAAGTACCTAAAATGACAAAAGGAACGATTTAGGGCAATATTTGATCACATTTATACGAATTAGGGCTTAAATGACCCCCTAAAAGCGTAACACTTTTCGTCTCATCAAATACCCTTACACTTGGGATTTGCTTGTCCTCAAGCAAATGAGCTTTTATTCCAATCAAAATATGAGTTAGGGGTCATTTAACACGAATATAAAAGTAATTACAACAAATAGTTATTCGACCCTAATCATAATAAGCACGGAAATCATACACTAGCACCTCACAAATAGTGTTTGGATTCTCACATCTCTCAAATGTCATAAAGTTTATATCTCATAAATGGAAACGGAAAATAACACTCACTACCTGTCATAGCAAATAGATTACCATAGGCTTGGGAAAGGATCAATTACTCCTCACCTAGGCGTAAGCACCTAAGATAAACTATCAAAGAGGGCTTTATAAAGGGTTGTAACGTAAGCTGTAGGGATATGATAACACGGTTTGGTTGGAATAAAGGATATTTTAGTGGTGGCGAGTTAATTATCATGATCAAATACATGCACTCTACATCGTTGCTTAAGTCAAGACTCGACTCAATCTTATTCTAATAATGAAATAACAAAAACTAAAAAGACCATAAAAGGAAACGGGATGGTAGTCCGTATGTTTTTTTCTTCCTTCTTTTTCATATATTTTTTTTTCATACACTCTTGCCCTACCATCCAAAATAATACATCATTGGGGATTTGCATCCCCTTACACTTGAATCTTTACATAACTTTACAATCACTATTCTAATGACTCGAATTAAGATAATCGAAAAACTTGGAGTACTTTTAAAATGTTTAGCACGTATGGGGGTAATAATGTTGTTCTTCCCCATTACTTCATTACACTAGTACTTTACCCATGAGTCCCAATCGTCCCAAAACAATATGTACAAGGATATGACTTAACTTAGCAACCATGTAACTGACCGGATAATTAACTAAGGGTTTAACAAATGTTGTCACAATTATGCACCAAAGGTGGGTGCATACAAGGTAGGCTAAGGCGATTTGGGTGTACATTTAGTGGGGTGTAACAAATTCTCGCTTTGAGTAAGATGCTCAAAGGTCGAAACGAAAGGATAGGCTCGGAGGGGTGTACTAGGGGTATCGTGTACCAAAAATGGGTACAATGCAAAGGGTGTGGGAAAATTACTTGACCAATGAAGTCAATGTAACTATAACAAATATACGGGTGTAAAACAATGGGTTAATCCTAATGCCTCTTATCATGTAGTAAATCATAACTACACGAATGTAGTCTCACTTGTGGATTTGAGATGGTCCTAACGCAAGTTCTAGAATCTAAATACTACCGGTACTCACATCATAGCACCAAAGATGGATGCTTTTCCTACCAATTCTAGGGGCGAACCTCACATATTTGGGGTGGAAAATTTTTTAGTGGTACGGTTTTGTGCTAGTCATACAATTTCCTATCCATGAGACGCTCATTAAGATCAAGGTTTCACTTCTAAATGTTGTAAAAAATTTTAAATTGGCGCTAAAATTGCCCTAACAAACATTTCTCTTGGTTTTATTACAAATTTACTATCAAACAAAGCAAAACATCAAGCGTAAGTATATTCTCAACGGTGCTTTCATTTACCCCCCTTACACTTAAACCGAACATTGTCCCCAATGTTCAAATAAAAGACGTAAAAGTAAATAAGATGAAAGAATGAAATCAAATACTCCCCTGAATCGTTTGTTGTGGATAGTGATGTAACATGGTTAGATCTTCTTCCAAGATAGACGAACGTTCAAAGCTTCCCTTCCAAAATAATAAACGTCTTCTTGTCCAAAATAACCTGTTAACCTGAAAAAGATAAAGGCCAACCTCGCGTAAAATCGGCGGTAAAATCTACATAATAAGATATAATGCTTGTGGAATGAATATTTTGCAGAATTCCTGGAGATTATAAGTTAAAGAATTGACAAAACTTTTTAGGTTTCCGGAAAAATACAAAACTTTCAAAAATTGCAGAAAATTATAACCTGACGCCGTCAGGTGTTAACCCTGACGCCGTCAGAAAGTTCTGACAGAATTCTCATGTTAAGTTTCCGGGAAAAATTCTGGAAAAACTAGATCTTACTTCCTGGAATTCCTGCAAAAATTCATTATGACTCGATACAAGCATTTGACTCAAACAAATACTAATATGTATGTTAATTTCATTGTTATGATTCATGTTCATTCGTTCTTTATAAACCGATTTAGATTTCCCTTACACTTAGCTTTTGCAAAATACCTTTATATGTAGTTAAGACGAAGTTAAAAACAAAATAAAGCATTTTCACAATTTAGTTTGAAGCATGAATCAATAACAAGAAATATAACTTACATACGGAAACAAATAAAATCAAATAAATAAACAAACAAACACAAAGCATGGGTTGCCTCCCAAGAAGCGCTTTTCTTTATTAACGAGTCTTGTAGCTAGACTCAAAGTCACCGTACATTACGTGACTTCGTCGTTGGTCACGGTTCCTGAGTCATCCTCTTTTCCGGTTTTGTATTCCGGTCCTAATTTCAAACAATCCTTATAGAAACCGAATATTCTTCCCATGACATAGTCTACTCCCCTACGTCTATCCTCATCGTTCCTATAGTAAACCGCTTGTTTGAGCTCCTTTTCAACATTGGACAAGTGTTGGAATTGCTCTATCTTATATGGCATTTGGTAGTTCACTTCGTCGGTCTCATCCTTAAATTTAACTATTCCTAAGGAAGGTTCATGAGTCATTCTAGAGACCTCGATAAATGGCTTGCCTAAAACTACTTGGGTTACACTTGCGTCGACTATTGGGCGGATATCTTCTACAATCACAAAGTCGGTGACATAGGTAAAGTTTCCTACATAAACCGGTAATCCCTTAACTCTCCCCGTGAAGTTACTAATCCATCCCTTATCGGGGAGCACCCTATACCTAAGTTGGTTTTTCATTATCAAATTGTATTGGGCTCTAGTCATGATGTTTATGGGCGATCTAGGGTCGATGTAAGCTTTCCATATATGCAAATGTCCGATGTTGCATGGTATGTTGAGATTAGAAGGATCGCCCACTTTGATAATCGGGTTACCTAGGAAGTATGGGGTCTCGGAGTCATCGAATAGATTCTTATGATATGCTCGCTCTTCCCTAGTTGGTAACCTATTGAAGTAGTCCTCTTCTCCTACTTCTTCTATTTCGCTAATCTTAGCTTTCCTATCATCCTCTACTCCCTTATTCTCATCCTTTGATTCACTATCATCCTCACTCCTATCAATTGGTCTAATGGTAACAACGTTGACGAAGTGGACATGTTTGGATGAAGAGGGGTCTTTGATTTGGGGTCCGCTATTGGTGTTCCTAGCGTCCTTATGTGGGGGTGATAGCACTTGGTTGTTGAGGGCCTTCAACAAGTTGTCAATCTTATTGGTCATCTCTACTTGTTGTTGATTAAATTCGGATGTGAATTTAGCTATACGAGCTTCTTGAGATGCCATAAAATTCGACATCAATCCTTCAAAGTTGTTGGTACTACCATAGTTGTTGGAAGGATTGTTGTTGAAGGTACGGTTTGAGGAATTACCGTTGGGTTGAAACCGGTTAGGTGGGTTGGAAGAATTGTTTTGGGGTGCGTTTTGGTTTGACTTCCACCTAAGGTTGGGGTGATTTTTCCATGAGGGGTTGTATGAATCTCCATAAGGGTTTGGCTCGGGTTTGAAAGTGTACCACTTATCTCCCGCTCCGTCGGTACGCGTGGATGCGTAGTCCGCAAAAGCTTGTTCGGGGAGTTCCATGCAATCACGAGTGTCGTGGGGACCACTACATAATTCGCACGAAGAAGTGATTTTGTTCACTTGGCTTGAAGGTTTAGGAGCTTCGTAGGATTTCATGAGAAACTTGACTTGGTCTTCAAGTTCTATGATCCTACGGTCGGAAGTGCTTGAATTATTCGAAGGCAAAGATATTGCCTTGACCGTTTTATTCAAATCACGGGGATCATTCCAACTTTCGTTGTCATATAGAGCAAGATCTTCTAGGAGATCCCATGATTGTTCCGCACTTAGATCACGTAGCTTGCCACCGGCCGCTTGGTCAATGGTTTGCCTCGTGTGGAGATTGATGTGGTCATAGAAGATTTGGACTTGGAGCCAAAGGTCTATGCCATGATGAGGGACTTTTTGGAGTAAGTCCTTGAATCGAGTCCATGCCTCGTAGAGGGTTTCGCCTTGGCGTTGTTGGAACGCCAAGATATCATTCCTTAGCTTGGTAGTTCTCCCCGGTGGGAAAAATTGAGCAAGGAAACGAGTTGTGAGATCGTCCCAAGAGGTGATGGATCCTGCGGGAAGTCGCTCAAGCCATTGACTAGCTTGGTCCCGTAGAGAGAATTGGAAGAGACGCAATCGGGTCGTCTCTCGAGTTGCAACATCAAGGTCTATGGAATCTACGATTTTGAGGAAATCCTTGAGATGTTGGTTTGGATCTTCGGAACGAAGTCCATGGAATGCGCATCCGCTTTGCACCAACCGGATGGTGTCGGATCGCAAGGGAGTGACATTGGCTCCTTGAGTGAGCTCAATGGTGTTTCGATAGCCAAGGTGGCTAGGTCGGGAATACTCTCCTAAGGTGCGGGGTCTAGGAGGTTGGTTTGGTTGTGGTGGGTGGTTTGGTTGAATTGGGTTGTTGGGATCAAGGATGTTACCACCTTCCATGATGGCGGATGGTAAAGATTACGAACAAAAACACGAAGAAAAAGATAGACTAAAGAAAATCCTAGAAAATAAAATAAAAATCTCGCTAGAAAGGAATCTAGTGAGTAGACCTAAAGAAATAAAAATTCTACCTAAACAATAACTATTCCCCGGCAGTGGCGCCAAAAACTTGATGCGTGGTTTTGCAACCTTACAACAGGTTTTACCTCTCGAGGGATCTCAAGAGGCTTACAACCCCACCAGGCAGTGTACCTGACCGATGTAGTATAGGATAGTGGTAAGTACGGGGGATTTATCGTTCTCTCACAGGGAATAATGTTCGTTAGGATAGAAAAGCTACTCTAATAGGTCTAAAGGTGGAAGGAAGATTCTTTTTGTATTTTTATATTTTTTAGAAAGCAAGTAAAATCTCGGTTTTTAGAGGAAGGGCGGAATTAGTTGCTAGTCAACTAACCCAAGTTTACTACTTATGCAAATTAAAATAAATAAATATCTAGACTATTGTGGTTGTGAAAACAATATGGAGAAAATTGTGTTTACTTAGATTTCATTACTCCCTAACTATCTTTTACTGGTTAATTGATATGTGTGTTACTTGTGTGGATGAAGGGTGTATTCCTAATAACTCATGGAGTGGCATACATATCTCTCCAATTCTATGAGCTCTTATCTCGCCCTATGCCATGCACGGCACAACCATAGGGGTTGTAAACAGTGGCTCATGCGTTAAATACTACCTTAATAGCCTAGTATGCCTTGGCTACATGTTTCCCAAGACGTTCAAGCACGTTACCATAAAGGAGGTTGGCCAGTTTTCTTGAGCCTAACATTGATGGAACAATCATCCCAACAAACAACAACACACACCAATCAACCAATAATTAATAGTTAGGTTTCATTAGATCTAAGCAAACACTAGAGAATTTAGCTACACATGTTAATTAAAAGACAAGCAAAAGAGATAATCAACCAACACATAGACATATTGATTGAATTAAAGTGAAGACTTATCTTTAATTAAGCATGAGGGTTCCAAGGGTTGGAAACCCTAAAAAGTACAGAAAATTCGTCTTTAGGGTTTGCCCTAAAAGTTCTCCACAAAGTTCCACACTAATGAATGAAAATTAGAAAACTATATATAGATTTTACACTCTGACGGCGTCAGGTTATAAGGGCTGACGCCGTCAGCTCGCCGCCATTAGGTTTCTCGGATGGCCTAGATCCACTTCTGACGCCGTCACCTTATAAATCCTTCTGGGCCGTCACTCTTTAGTTTTACTCCTGACGGCCTACTTTTCCTAACACCTGACGACGTCAGGTGTTAAATCCAAAATTTTCTCTGGCCCGTCATTTGATAATTGGATTCGACTCTTTTGTCAAGGCTTTCTGACGGCGTCACCTTGTGACTTTTAACGCCGTCAGGTTGTAAATCTTCATCTTTTGAGACTTTGTCGTTTTCTTCACTTTTATGCTCCAAAAACGTCCGAATATGCATGTTTTCCAGAATTCATCTCAAAAGTACCTAAATTGACAAAAGGAACGATTTAGGGCAATATTTGATCACATTTATACGAATTAGGGCTTAAATGACCCCCTAAAAGCGTAACACTTTTCGTCTCATCAACATAACAGTACCTAAAAGGTTGTACTGGTAGTACAAACTTCCTTCTCACATTATGTGCATATTTTCTTTTTTCATGTATTCGTCTGTGTTTTTTGATTCATTAATGTGATTTTCATGTTTATGTTTGTGAAATATATGAACGACACTGAAATAGTTTAAACATATTTGAACACATAAGAGCCATCTAAATTATACAAAGGAAATTTGAATCATAAGATCCATTTCATTGACTAAACATAACTAGAGTTACAACAATTCATTTGCTTGATGCATTTGACTTTAACAAGTCAAAGACCTTTGTAGATATCCAAGTACATGCACATTGTGATTCTTACCCATTTTGGACAAAATACGTTTACTATAGCCAATGAAACCAGCTGGTTATACTTAATGAAAATATCTATAAGTCTTGTACCATAGTCATTCACGTTGACAAAATGCAGTCAAACAAGTCACAAAACAACTAAACTAAGTGAACTAATCAACACACATGCAATCATAAAAGCAATATGGGGAAAATTGCCACACATGTGGACTTATATTAGTTTGCCTATAAAAGGACTTAGAAAATTGCCACATATGTGGACTTGAATGTCTCCCTATATAAGGACTTAGATGATTGTCACAGGTGTGGACTTTGATGTTTGCCACTTATGTGGACTTTCATTACATACTTTATATAACAACCATAATATTTAAACTGAAATTTGTCCTGAATTTCAAACATGGCTAAAGGTTAGCCCATTGAGTGTCATTTGCTTGGCTGCCTTGAGTTGCTATATGTCTGATGATGTACCCTCCGATTAGCTTGAAGGAACCCCCTTCGAGTCTGATCGAAACCTACATAATCGAAGGCTCTGGCTAGCCTCCTAAAACTTTCTTTGGCGTAAAACTAATCATCAATGATCTAGTTACCAAGTGGGAATTCGCCAATCGAAGGATTAAGCCCTTCGGTGTATCTCTCGATAAGTTTTAAGGACGGAACGATGCCAAGTCCAAATATTGGTGAGACCAAGTCTTACCCACGTCTCCTCTTTCTCTTTAGCTCCCCCGCTAAACCAGGAGGAGTGGGACACTAAACCCTAGCGGTTACCACAAATCATGGGACGCCCCCATGATCTCTCTCAAACGTGTGACCACTCTCCAGGACCGTTTTCTTCACCTATCAATAATCCTGGATGATGACAAATCTGGTATGCAATCTCTCTCACCTTACTTTACTACATTTACACTTAAACTCTCATAACCATCACTTATTCACACGCCGGAGGTGGTTCGCAGGGTCCAACCCCTGCGCGATCACTTAACGTAGTGTTTTAGTATTTCTTATTTCAGGTTATCTCCAAGCTTGGCGTAATCACAACACCCTTCATTTCCTTTGATCCCCATCGAAGGCCTGGTAGTGTAAATTATTGTACAATCAATGTCCAGATGCTGCTTGCACAGTTGAACTAGGACCAGTTTGAGAGGCACCAGATACTCCTTGTACAGATGAACTATGGCCAGCTTGAGAAGCTACATCTCTACCATGCACTGTTGAACTACGAGCAGCTTGAGAAGCTACATCTCCACCTTGCACATTTGAACTAGGAATAGCTTGAGCAGACCCTTTACCCTTAGCTTGCCGTGCTCCACCTTTCTTGAAACCTATATAACAACACAGGTTCAACAAAGGACCAAAATTTTTAACAGTGAAAAACTGAACTCTGACAATCTAATAACTACCTTTTGTAGGAGGTTGTCCTTGTCCTTTGCATGTAGCCTTGTTGTGTCCAGCCTTACCGCATAGTCTGCAAGTAATAACTCTCCCTCTCTTGGTCAGTTTTCCCTTATTTACAGTCGGAGCATCCTCAAACTTAGACTTTCTTCTCTTCTTCCTTAGTCTTNTTTTGGAATGACATTTCTGCAAAACGAAAGAAAGAAGATAAATATCATCAGATAAGTTGTTTAAATTTATTTAAATAAGAGTGTACATACTTTTTCCATCACAAAATATTTCAGGATTTAGGGGGAATCCTCCCAATGGTCAACAATACCAGCCATGTAAAGAATGGGCTCGGGGAATGACTGAACATTCACTGGATGGCGAACAAGACGCTGGTACAACGGATTCCTCCGAACAGTATAAGGCAACTCGTCGTTGAAAAGTTTTTTTGTCAAACCTGTATGCTTCGTTCACTAAAGCAGGGTACTCCGGAGGTATTATTGTATTTTGAATGTAAAAGAAGCTACCTTTCCAATCCGTAATGTTTGTGAAAGGCTTTAACAATATGGTTGGAACATCAGGGTCACCTCTTTTTGCCAAAGTTAACCAATTCCCACCTGGGTACAGATTCGTAAAACCCCTAAGCACTATCAGTGTAGGCTCATATCCGTAGGCTTTACACATCACAATGAACGTTGTAAGCTTAGCCAGGCCAAATGGGTTGAACCTAGAGATGTGTACTTGGTAGTATTGCATAAACTCTAAAATCAAAGGGTGGATTGGTATTCTAAAGTTTGACAACTTAAACGCATGGGTGTACAGACCTACATATCCCTCAGGAGCATCAAATATAGTTTGATTTTTACTAAGGAGCATTATCTTAAACTCTTTTGGAATAGGATAATCCTCAAGAAAGGCACGTAATTCCTCTTTTGATAAGGTACATTTTTGTTCTTTAATTACAAACTTGTTATTTTTGGCCATATTGATTAACGAAGAATACTACTTCTACGATGAAATATAGTTTAATTAAGAAGAGATTTACCTTTTTCTTGCGAGGGTTAATGACAAATGATACTGTGTGTTTTGATTGCACGCAGATGAAATTTTGGGGCGAAGTGAAAAGTAAAATATGGGTTTGGATAATGTGAATTTATACCACTTTTTATTTTGTTCCTCACCATACACATGTCCCTCCCGTTCTAATCTATTCGGATTTCAAATTGGGTTTAAATTTTGAAAGGATGTATGGGATTACCGAGATTTGGGCAAGTGGGGATATAATGCAAAGTAGTTAGAGGGTATTTAAATGCATTTAATGCGTCATTTGCGACGCAGATTTCTTTTGCAGGGTTCTCCGAACTAACACGATTAGTTTACTTGATAGTAGAGTTGAAAGCCACATATTCTTGTGCGCATATCTAACTTTCAACTGGGGGGCTTGATGATGTACCCTCCGATTAGCTCGAAGGAACCCCCTTCGAGTCTGATCGAAACCTACATAATCGAAGGCTCTGGCTAGCCTCCTAAAACTTTCTTTGGCGTAAAACTAATCATCAATGATCTAGTTACCAAGTGGGAATTCGCCAATCGAAGGATTAAGCCCTTCGGGGTATCTCTCGATAAGTTTTAAGGACGGAACGATGCCAAGTCCAAATATTGGTGAGACCAAGTCTTACCCACGTCTCCTCTTTCTCTTTAGCTCCCCCGCTAAACCAGGAGGAGTGGGACACTAAACCCTAGCGGTTACCACAAATCATGGGACGCCCCCATGATCTCTCTCAAACGTGTGACCACACTCCAGGACCGTTTTCTTCACCTATAAATAGTCCTGGACGATGACAAATCTGGTATGCAATCTCTCTCACCTTACTTTACTACATTTACACTTAAACTCTCATACCGATCACTTATTCACACGCCGGAAGTGGTTCGCAGGGTCCAACCCCTGCGCAATCACTTAACGTAGTGTTTTAGTAATTCTTATTTCAGGTTATCTCCAAGCTTGGCGTAATCACAACACCCCTCATTTCCTTTGATCCCCATCGAAGGCATGGTAGTGCAAATTATTGTACAATCAATGTCCAGATGCTCCTTGCACAGTTGAACTAGGACCAGTTTGAGAGGCACCAGATACTCCTTGTACAGATGAACTATGGCCAGCTTGAGAAGCTACATCTCTACCATGCACTGTTGAACTATGGGCAGCTTGAGAAGCTACATCTCCACCTTGCACATTTGAACTAGGAATAGCTTGAGCAGACCCTTTACCCTTAGCTTGCCATGCTCCAGCTTTCTTGAAACCTACATAACAACACAGGTTCAACAAAGGACCAAAATTTTTAACAGTGAAAAACTGAACTCTGACAATCTAATAACTACCTTTTGTAGGAGGTTGTCCTTGTCCTTTGCATGTAGCCTTGTTGTGTCCAGCGTTACCGCATAGTCTGCAAGTAATAACTCTCCCTCTCTTGGTCAGTTTTCCCTTATTTACAGTCGGAGCATCCTCAAACTTAGACTTTCTTCTCTTCTTCCTTGGTCTTCCAACCTGGACATGATGCTTTAGTGGCAACAGCACTGTAGCATGGTTGGTCTTCTCCCAATAGTTGCTGCTTCTAACTGGTTCTACTAAGTGGGAGTATACTTCCTCCCATGTGGTCAACCAATAACAGCTATGTACCCAAGACTCTGGAGGTCTAACTCGAATGCCATTGAGTCCCTGATGAGTGTGTAAATACTCATCATTTTATACCCATTTAAACTGTAAAAATGACTGAAAACACACATATATGCCTTAAAATATTGCAAATATCCTTGGATTGTGTTTTTATGTGTTTCAGGTACAAAAGGATTGAAAACAGACGAAAAATGAGTAAAGTTTGCAGAATTGGCAGAATCAGTCCCTCAACTTTCAGAAACTGTCAGAATTGGTCCCTGGAAGATTTATTTTGAAGAAAAGTAAAAAAAAAGTCCCCCAGGAATCAAGAAATGACATTTGTGGTCCTTGGAGTAAAGTTTTCACAAATTGGCGAAATTGGCCCCTCAACTTTGAAAATTGGCAAAACTAGTCCCTGGGAATTTCATTTTTGGACAATAAAATTTTATGGTCCTTGGATAAATGGAACGTGGCAAATATTACCCTTGGGATACTTTGGAAAGTTGCCACAACTCACCCCTCAATTTTCAGTAATTAACAAAATTGGTCCTTGTGCTTTTAGCTACTAACACCAAACGGACCCTTCATTTCATTAAACCCAAAAAAAAAACAAAACAAACACAACCCAATCCAACCCATCCCACCTTATAACCCCACTCCACCACAGGCCCAACTCCAAATCCAACCCACCCTTCGTTAACAATACCAGGGTCAAACTTCCAGTCAAACCCACAACTCCCTCCCAAACCACCATCTCCCTCCTCCAACTTGCCTGCAAAACCACCCTATCCTCTGCCCACCACTTGCACCTTTACTCCATCCTCCAAAACAACTCAAACAAGAAGCATTAAATGCTTATAACCCTATCACAAGTTAACTGTCAAATTGACAGTTAACAAATTTCCCGCCAAAATGCTTTTAGGGTCAAGATTAAATTCCACCAATCCAAAGGCTAAAAACAGAAGTGGGAAAGAGAGAGGAACACCACCAAGTCTACATAAGTGAAGAAAAATGGAGGGAGAAAGAGTCAGTAGCTTAGTGTAGTAGTAGTTTCGTTTTAAAATGTCATTTTAGTATAATTCTGTTTTCAAGTTGTAATCTTTAGTTAAAAAGCTCTGTAATCAATCTTTTAAGTGCAATATCAACTTAATGTCAGTTTAATTTCAAGTCTCAGTTCAAATTTAGTTTTTGGCATTTTTCCTGAAAATCTCATTTCAACCTTAATGTTGTTAAAAAGTATTAGCAACTGGTCATTTAAGCTTAACTAAGTTCACTTATTAGCATTTAAAAGTTTACAAGGCATTTAATTCAGTTTCACTCATAAATACCAAAAATCCGTAAAAATAGTGTAAAAATAAAAAAATTCAGTGTATGACAAAAAAGATGCAATGGAGCATGGTATAATTTGGAAGGCCATGGTTTAGAGCCTCAGGGGAGGCATTAGGTTATGGTTTGAGTTCTTGGTTCATTAGTTCTCATCTTGAAATCACTTGTAAGCCATTTTTCAAATTTCTTGCTTTGCACTGTAGAATTGCTTAATTTCTGGTTATTTAATTGTTTCTAAGCTTATTTAGTGTAGTTGAGTTAGAATGTTGCTTAGTTTCATGTATTTGCTCATTGCATCTCATAAATGTCCATATGTCTCATTTAACTGCTCTTGTAGCATCATAGTGATTCTTGGTTAATTGTTGTTATCTTTAGTGTTGGAATGCTTAAAATAGCTCATTATATCATAATATGTCATCATGGATCAGTAACATGGCCTGAATCAGTGGTATGCATTGAAAATCTCATTTTCTTGTTTATTACGGGGTGTTTGGATCAGTGAGATTCAATGAGTTTAAGGTTGTTTTTGTTGTTATGATTTGTTGAAACATGATCCATTAGGTTCATTTAGGACAGAGGAGTCATAAAATCTTGTGTCTTTTCAGTAAAAAGTCAAATTCTCAGTTTCATCTCCGATTTTAAGTCACTGTTAGTTTTTTGAGATTCTAAATCTCATCGTTTCAATTCAAAAGTAGTTGCTTAAGCTTAATCTAGTCTAACATTAGTTTAATATTACATTATCAGTCAATTAATCAAGTCCAAAGTTTATAAAAGTCAAACAAGAGTCAAAATCAAAAAGTCAAATTTGTAGTTAAATTTTTTTTGAATAAACTAGTTGATTTTCTCTAGGTCTTAATACTAGGTTTCAGGACTTGTGCTTTTAGGATAATAATATTTTGCTGCTTATCTTCATTAGGATATTTTTAGTTATTTTTTCAGCTTAAGTTAAACTGCTTATTTTTGCTTTCTTTTAGCACTTTTTAGCAAAGTTTCCCCTGTGCTAGACTTTAACAAACTTCACAAGCCACCCTGAGCTTATTATGAACCTTAAGGTCTGCTTATTGGCTTATTGGAGAGCTTACCTGGCCAACTTTCTAAATCAATGTTTCATTTGGACGCCTTGATCACCCTGTGGGCCCACATAGGGCTGCACTTTGGCCAATTTAACTTGTTTGGTCCGTGGTTTTGGCATAAGTGCTTATTTGTGCTCTGTGGCCTTATCCTGTAACACCCCCAAGTAATCGTACAGCGGAAGACTTACAAGCCTTTTTGTGGGTTACGGGGATTGGACCCATCCCACAAAGATAGATAAGCAAGATCATAGATAGAAAATAAAAGTAAACAAATCAACAAAGTTAAAAGTTTACATCATTCAAGATCTTAGGGTTCATAGGCCAAATAAGATTAGCATGAAAAGATAGGTCCAAATTTATTATCAGAGTGCATACTGGATTTCCCTCAAACCAGCGAGTCCAAAGCAAGCTTCACCAAAAGTCCAAGGCAAAACGCGTTTTTTTTTTTTTTTTTTTTTTTTTTTTTTTTTTTTTTTTTTTTTTTTTTTTTTTTTTTTTTTTTTTTTTTTTTTTTTTTTTTTTTTTTTTTTTTTTTTTTTTTTTTTTTTTTTTTTTTTTTTGTTTCATCAATTACCTGAGAAAAACATGCTTAAAGTCAGCTTTCGCTGGTTAGTCAATAGAGTTTATCATTTCGACATACTTCACGGGACCTGAAGGATTTAGCGGCTAATGTTATGACTAGGGCAGGCATAGACAATCATATATACTTATCCACAATTACAATTCCATCACAATCATACTCCCATGACTAGTTACCACCTTTCCTAGAAGGGCGGAGGGTCAGGTGCGAGCG
>LBNU01008643.1:300880-330486 GCA_014162995.1 Artemisia annua | reverse complement strand
ATATCACAGAATATCACTTGTGATATTCAGAATATCACTTGTGATATTCAGTGAATATCACAAGTGATATTCTGAATATCACAGAATATCACAAGTGATATTCAGAATATCACTTGTGATATTCTGTGATATTCTGAATATCACTTGTGATATTCTGAATATCACTTGTGATATTCTGAATATCGCAGAATATCACTTATGATATTCAGAGTATAACTTGTAATATTTAGAATATCACAGAATATCACTTGTGATATTCAGAATATAATTTGTGATATTCAGAATATCACTTGTGATTTTTAGAAACATATGAAAATTGCCAAAAACATTTAAAAACGGACGAAAACGAATGAAAAAATGGACGAAAACGTAAGAAAACAAACGAAAATGTATGAAAACAGAAGAAAACGTTTGAAAGTGTAAAAACATGTATGAAAAGGACAAAAACGTTTGAAAAATGGACGAAATGGAAAGAAATTGGACGAAAACGTATGAAAGCGTAAAAACACGTCTGAAAACAGACGAAGACGTAAGGAAAATGGCCGAAAACGGACGATAACGTATTAAAACAAACGAAAACGTATGCAACGGACGAAAACGTATGAAAACGACTGAAAATGTAAGAAAACATATGAAAACAGACGTTAGCGGGCGAAAACGTAACAATACGGACGAAAACGTGCGAAAACGTAAGAAAACGGACGAAAACGTATGAAAACAGACAAAAACGTATGAAAATGGACGAAAACGTATTAAAACAGACGGAAATATATGAATGCGAAAAAAGAAACGTTTATTAGGAAAAAAATATGGATTAAGAAAAGAAAAAAAAAAAGAAAAAAAACGTTTAAAAAAAAAAGACAAAAAAAAAGAAACAAAAAAAAATAAAAAAAAAAAAAAAAAAAAAAAAAAAAAGGGAATAAGCGTGAAAAAAAAATGTTAGAAAGAAAGAGAAAAAATGAAAATAATAAAAAAGACAAAAAAATAAAAAATAAAAATAAATAAATAAATAAATAACATAGGACTTATGTTTCCCATTTAATCTTAGGTTACTCCCCACTATTAGATCAAACTAGATGAATGGTGAGAATTTGTCCTTTGGTATGCACTAAAATTAGAGTATGCAAAATAAAGTGCCTCAATAAAATAAACCTATAGACATAAAACTCGTCGATCTGAATTCCCCACTGCGTCCCTCATTTTTTTTTTTTCGATCCTTATTTGTTTGAATCGTTCCATTTAGGTCTAGGTCACTGAATCCAACGAAAAATTTCTTTTAGCGTTAATTTTTGTGGGATATCTCCAACTTTCCTAAATGCATCCCATCTAAAAAGAATTTTGTTTTGTTTTTATTACTTAGTTTATCATTAGTAGGTGAAAAGTAAATTAACCATTAGAATTAAAATCCTACTTTTTAATTTACTTTCCCCATTATACCATTATAAGAATTGTTAGTTGATAAAACAGAGGTCAAGTCTCCATGACCTATTGATCGCACCAACTAGGAGTGACAATAAGCTCTTGTTTGCAATGTGATTTTGCATGTTATTTTCTTTTCCTTGTTCGTTTTCATACATATTCATCCGTTTTCTTACGTTTTCGTTCGTTTTCATCTGTTTTCTTTTGTTTTCGTCCATTTTTCAAACGTTTTTGTCCTTTTCATACATGTTTTTACGCTTTCATACGTTTTCTTCCATTTTCATACATTTTTGTTCGTTTTTTTACGTTTTCGTCCGTTTTTTCATTCATTTTCGTCCGTTTTTAAATATTTTTGGCAATTCTTAGACGTTTTCATATGTTTCTTAATATCGCAAGTGAAATATTCTGAATATCACAAATTATATTTTGAATATCACAAGTGATATTCTGTGATATTCAGAATATCACAAGTGATATTCTGTGATATTTAGAATATCACAAGTGATATTCAGAATATCACATTCAGAATATCACAAGTGATATTCTGAATATCACAAGTGATATTCTGTATATCACAAGTGATATTCTGAATATCATAACTGAATATCACAAGTGATATTCTGAATATCACAAGTAATATTCTGTATATCACAAGTGATATTCTGAATATCACAAGTGATTTTCTGTGATATGCAAAATATCACAAGTAATACTATGAGTACAACAAATGATATTCTAGATATTATAAGTAATATTTTGTGATATTCTGAATATCATAAGTGATTTTCTGAATTTGACAAGTGATTTTTACCAATTGATTTGTAACATGAAAATCACAAGTGATATTTAGAATATCACCATTGATATTCAAAAAGACACAAGTGATATTCTGAATATCAATTGTGATATTCGGAAACATATAAAAACGGACAAACACGGAAAAAACGGACTAATACGTATAAAAACGGACGAAGTATGAAAACGGATGAAAACATAAGAAAATCACAAGTGATATTCTAGATATCACTGAATATCACTTGTGATATTCAGAAACGTAAGAAATTGTAAGAAAATGGACGAATACATATGAAAACAGACAAAAACGTATGAAAGCGTAAAAACACGTATGATAACGGACAATAACGTATGAAAAATGGACGAACACGAAAGATTACGGATGAAAACGTTTCTGAATATCACAATTGATATTCAGAATATCACTTGTGCTTTTCTAAATATCAATGGTGATATTCTAAATATCAATTGTGATTTTCTGAATATTACTTGTGACTTTCATGTTACAAACATTTGTTGAATATCACTTGTCAAATTCAGAAAATCACTTATGATATTCAGAATATCACTTGTGATACTCTGAATATCACAGAATATTACTTATGATATCACTGAATATCACTTGTGATATTCTGAATATCGCAAAATATCACTTGTGATATTCAGAGTATAACTTGTAATATTTAGAATATCACAGAATATCACTTGTGATATTCAGAATATAATTTGTGATATTCAGAATATCACTTGTGATTTTTAGAAACATATGAAAATTGCCAAAAACATTTAAAAACGGACGAAAACGAATGAAAAAATGGACGAAAACGTAAGAAAACAAACGAAAATGTATGAAAACAGAAGAAAACGTTTGAAAGTGTAAAAACATGTATGAAAAGGACAAAAACGTTTGAAAAATGGACGAAATGGAAAGAAATTGGACGAAAACGTATGAAAGCGTAAAAACACGTCTGAAAACGGACGAAGACGTAAGGAAAATGGCCGAAAACGGACGATAATGTATTAAAACAAACGAAAACGTATGCAACGGACGAAAACGTATGAAAACGACTGAAAATGTAAGAAAACATATGAAAACGTATGAAAACAGACGTTAGCGGGCGAAAACGTAACAATACGGACGAAAACGTGCGAAAACGTAAGAAAACGTATGAAAACAGACAAAAACGTATGAAAATGGACGAAAACGTATTAAAACAGACGGAAATATATGAATGCGAAAAAAAAAAAAAACGTTTATTAGGAAAAAAACATGGATTAAAAAAAAGAAAAAAAAAACGTTTAAAAAAAAAGACAAGAAAAAAGAAACAAAAAAAAAATAACAAAAAAGACCAAAACAAAAAAAGAAAGGGATTAAGCGTGAAAAAAAAAAATGTTAGAAAGAAAGAGAAAAAATGAAAATAATAAAAAAGACAAAAAAAAAATAAAAATAAAAAAAAAATAAATAAATAAATAACATAGGACTTATGTTTCCCATTTAATCTTAGGTTACTCCCCACTATTAGATCAAACTAGATGAATGGTGAGAATTTGTCCTTTGGTATGCACTAAAATTAGAGTATGCAAAATAAAGTGCCTCAATAAAATAAACCTATAGACATAAAACTCGTCGATCTGAATTCCCCACTGCGTCCCTCATTTTTTTTTTTCGATCCTTATTTGTTTGAATCGTTCCATTTAGGTCTAGGTCACTGAATCCAACGAAAAATTTCTTTTAGCGTTAATTTTTGTGGGATATCTCCAACTTTCCTAAATGCATCCCATCTAAAAAGAATTTTGTTTTGTTTTTATTACTTAGTTTATCATTAGTAGGTGAAAAGTAAATTAACCATTAGAATTAAAATCCTACTTTTTAATTTACTTTCCCCATTATACCATTATAAGAATTGTTAGTTGATAAAACAGAGGTCAAGTCTCCATGACCTATTGATCGCACCAACTAGGAGTGACAATAAGCTCTTGTTTGCAATGTGATTTTGCATGTTATTTTCTTTTCCTTTTTTGTACTCTTTTTTTCTTTCTTTCAGTGGATTATATATGTATATGTTTGTTGAAATTGTATGAATTTATGTTACGTGTTGCATGTTAAACAGAATGAGTCGCCGTCGACGAGGATCAAAGTCGAATGATTTCATCAGCCAAATGCCGGATGATGTGCTTGTTGTGATACTGTCTTCTTTGCCTATAAAGGAGGTGGTGGTCACCAGTTGTCTCTCCTCTAGATGGAGGTTCTTGTGGCGGCAAGTAACACGATTGAACTTTGAGGCTACTCCAGATTTTCTTCTGGACTATGATTCTAAGTGGTGCGAGTACATGAATCAGGTGAACAATGTCATACACAGCTACAACCACTCAATCGTTCACGATTTCCGGATCCATTTCAATGTAGCTAATTATCATCGTGCTGTTATAAACGAATGGCTCCAGTATGCGGTAAATAAGAAAGTTGAATTTCTTGAATTGAATTTGGGCGATTATGATGAGTCTGGGGATTACTATTTCCCTTCAAGATTATTTGACACACAGCTTAACAGAAGGCCAGCCTGGAATGCTATGTTTGTGGAGATATTGTCTCTCAAAAAACTTGTCTTGAAAAAGGTTGACGTGAAGGAAGCAATTCTTCAGGAATTTTTAACAAACTGTCCCCATCTTGAAACGATTGTAATCCGTTTCTCATATTACTTGAAGCATATCCGTGTTGGTGGACGAGCTCTTAACTTAAAGCACTTTGAAATATGGTCACATTGTGTTGTTCAGTCCATCTATTTATCTGATTTTGACCTTCTATCATTCACCTATAAAGGGCCTTCGATAGATTTACGTCTTACTAATCTTCCAAAACTCAATGAAGTTGACATGTATGAAGGATATGTAGGGTGTAATCCGCGTAACGTGTTCGATCAGATATCATCATGTTCTGTGTCCCTACAGGCTCTTTCTATCAAGATACATGATGATAAAAATCCCATGGTTAGTTTCCCGTATCTCTTGTGTATGTATTTACTTATTAAAAATATATGTCATAGTCTTATATTATCCTGATTTACAGAACAGCAGAAATCTTGATTCTTTTCCTATGCTGCCAAACGTCAAGAAATTAAGACTTGTGATCGGTGGTAGAAAATCTGATTGTCTTCTAGAATTGGCTTCGATATTGAATGCATGTCCAAATTTGCACACATTTGAAATTAAGGTACTTGCTAGATGTTAACCAACTTAATTCTACTGCACTATGCAATAAAAATATAAGCAAATTATTCATGGGGTCTTTTTTGCAGCCAGTTTGGACATCACCGATCATTAGTAAGGGGAAAGCAAGGGATGCTACTAATCCCATTGAACACCTGAAACTTGTTAAAATCATGGGCTATTACGGTCGAAAATGTGACTTGGAACTTGCCAAGTACTTGATGAACGCTGCTGTTGCACTCAAGAAGATTGTGATTGATCCTTTTAGATACGATAGTGAGCTAAGTCAAACTGCTGCAAATTTCATACTCAACGAGGAAGTTGCTCGATTTACTACCAATGACCAGATTAAATCAATATTGCGTCCAGGTGTTGAGTTATGCATACTCGAGGATACACATTGACTTCATCAACAATGTTTTGCTGCAGGTTTATACCTTCCATTTACTTAAATGTCAAGTTACAAAAATACTAAACGTTCCAACAATGTTTTTCGATAACGTATAATCACTAACTTGGATTTATTGTAATATTTCTTGGTTTGTGTTTTGCTTCTTATATGATGTAGTGATGTACCAACACTTTTGGGTCATATATAAATCAATGTATGTGTTAAATTGATTGTCCGCCCTTGGAAAATAGACTTTTCTTGATGATTGTTCTGGACTTTTATAGTTTTGAATCTTCTGTAGTAGGATATAAGTATAAGAAGTTTGTAAATCATAATTTATAAAATATTTTGAGCTGCCCTTTTATGTGATATTTGCATCATAAAACTTTTAGCACGTTATGACGAAGTTTAAATGATACATTATTATTGAAATGAACAACATAGAAAAACGACATATTAAGTTACCAGCTTGTTTGAAGTTTACGTTAACAGATCGATTAGTAAAAGTTGTATGTTAGTAAAAAAATTATTGCAATATTAGGCTTATTTTGTTCCCAATTTAGAGACCTTTTCATAGGTATATTTTCTATAAATAAATTGCAAGATATTTGTTAGATATTTAATAAACAAATTTTGTTATATATAAAATAAATAACTGTAAATAGCTAAAACTACATAGTATTATTATCGTAACTTGTCGCATAGTTTGGGTATTGTTTTGATTTTTTTTTCTTCTTTTTCGTCAAAAAGACGTCGACTCGATGACAAATGCATACATGGATAATATAATGATTTGTAAAAATGAGATCCTAAACCATGTTATATGAAAGTCATATAAATATATATGCCCGTGAGAGAAGGGATTTTGTGAGAAGAAAAAGTAAAAGATAAAAAAATAATAAAAAATAAGAAGTATTTTTAGTCACATATTTTCAATGAGAAGAGAGAAATTCATGAGAGATGTATTTATTTTGTAAATGCATCTGATATGTGCGAATGTAATTATTTCGCATCCTATCTCATTTTAGTATTATTTCTCATTTGATCCTAACTCATACTAGTGAAAGGAAATTTGAAGCTGATCATTATCTAATGTGACTAATTGTTGTTACAAACTCTAGTGCTATTTTGGTTTCGATGCAAAGGATGGACTCAGTACACATTTGGTTAGGTCACTTAAATGGGAACCATGACATTATAAAAGCTGTAGGATACAACATTTTGTGGATCAAAACTTTGTTTGCGTACATAATTAATATGTTTTTATACATGACTCTGAAATATTAATCTCTAATGCCAAAGAAAATATGAAGAAAGTAAACTAGCAAGAACTATTATACAATAAACTATATATTACAAAGAATCATGATTATTTAACTTAAACTATAGAGGTTGGAGGAAATTGCAATTATGCTTGTAATTACAGCCAGAATTATCATCGTTGCTGCGATTATCTTGTCCTTTTTTGTAGCAATACCATGAACATCTCTGTCATATTTGGAAAACAAAAAAGGTTAACTTAATTTACTCCAATATATTTCTTGGTTTGAGCTTTGTTTTCAGTTTATTTCATATTTGGATAAGCGTTTTTGTGCAACATCTATGTGGAAAAATTGCAACATCTGTTATATAAATACAAACGCAGTACGCAACTTACCTTAGAACAAGTGCACCAGGGAAGATGAAGGCAATGCATACAGCTGCTGTGGATCCCATGAACTGAAAGAAATACCATATGTTTGGAATGGCTATCGCAAAGAGGTAAGCTACTCCTAGCAAAATTAATGTGAGAGCCAGAAATCTTTTGGTGTCTTTAGCAAGAAGGGACTTATTTGGGAAAAGAAGCTCGTCAATGTTAGCCCTCAAAGAAAAGTTCAACAAAGGGAACACGAGCATCAAGTGTAACGCATAGCTTAAACGAACTATGTCATTTAACAATAATCCAATCGTTGAGCCAGTCGCTTGATCAAAGTTTACTAAAATGTCAGCCTCAATCGAATCCCCAAACAAGATGTATCCGAATAGCCCGATAGAGAAGTAAATAAGAGCACAAAGTACAAGTGAGATTCTGACTGCAGAAGCCATTGCAGCAGGTTTTCCTAACTCCATACCAATAGCATGTACTGCAACGGAAAACATTTATGGTGATTAATGCAAAAAATAATAATAAGTGATTTAAGGGGGTGCTTGGGATTGCTTGTTATAACTGTTCTTATTTTTTGGAGTTCTTTTATTAGCAGTTGTAAGTTGTCTATTCAAAAAATGTAATTTAATCAGAAATAATCACATAAGCCATATCAAACACCCTAAAAACTGCTTTTATGTTGTAGCAAAAACCGTTGAGCCCATGAACGGTTTAAGAAACAATCCCCCCTTATATATATACCAAAAGCGATATCAAACACCCTCATACTTTTTTATCATTAGACTAAAAGTAACTTCTCTATTAGCCATCTCGTGAACGCACTTATCCCTTATTATCATTCTATTGGCATGATCATGCATTTTGGTCAAATCAAAGTTGCTCCTCATTGAGTTAATTCTCACCATTAAAATGGAATGTAAAAGCTGTAACGATAACAGGGATGGCAGTAAAGAGGTTGAAAAAGGCCGCTTGATCATCTAAGTGAGGCAATAATCTGATACTCCTTGATTGACCCTTGACCGCAGCAGTGACCGCCATAGCTGAACATATTCCAACAAACACTATAGCTAGCAAAACAGCTACTGCCGAGCTCATTGATAGCAATTCTGTTTATTTATAAATCAAGTCAGCTATTGTTTCAGTATCTAGTGGTTAGCTGATGTAAAAAGTCAAAAACAACTTAGATGGTTGTGAGTACTGACCAACACGACGGAATAAGACCAATGGAAGCATAACAAATACAACAATAAAGAGGATAGCAACATTTCGCGTATTCCACCAGTGAATACCAAACCATTCTTGCAATACACCCAAGTGAACCGAACCGTCATCAGATTGATCCCCTGATAGCACATCCCCTGTAATACAACATACACAAAAGTATACCTCTAGTCATTAATCTCATTAAAAGCTACAATACTTTTCATCTAGTATTACATCTTATAAGAGTTATTTTCACATTTTCGTTATTGTCCCTGCATCCATAAATAGAAAGCTAGCTTGCAACAGACTAAAATAATAGAGTTAACTACATAAATGGTCCATGTGGTTTGTTGGAAATTACGGATTCAGTCCATTTTTCATTTTTGTATCAGACCCGGTCCATGTGGTTTTTAAATGTCTTGGATTCGGTTCATTTTGACATGAAATGACCAAAATACTCCCAATTAAAAAATAAATCAAATGTTGAAGGTAGGGGTATTTTGGTCATTTGACATACTTTATTAGACAAATTGGATTGAATCTAAGACATTTTAAAACCACAGGGACCGGATTTGATATAAAAATGAAAAATGGATTAAATCTGTTATTTCCAACAAACGACAGGGACCATTTCTGTAGTTAACTCAAAATAATAAGAAAAAACAGGGGTCATAAACCTTTTAGCTGAAAGTTGCATAGTTTTATATCATAATCACAGTAACAAGAAAACATTTAAAGATCAGCATAGAACTACAACTGTTCTAATAATGTTTGTAGATCTTATATTTTAGTATTTTTAGTTCTAACTAAATCAAAATACTAAACATTTAACAAATTGAGTTAATAGTCAAATACATATATTAATCCAACTTACCAATAATAATGAGATAAATGATCAAACAGCCAAGATTAGTGATCATAACACTAATCTGAACAGCAACAGATCCTAACCGTCCAAACGACTCATACATTAATCCAGCATAAGTCTTAGATTCACCCGCGTACGTAAACCTTAGCATGAACTCAACCGAAACATCAACCACGACTCCAACAAACACAATCAAGAAAAAAGCCGGAACTACACCTAGCACTTTTAAAGTTGCTGGAATTGACATGATTCCAGCACCTATTATGCTAGTGGAAACATTAAACACAGCTCCTGACACCGACGGCTGAGACTGCTTCTCAGTTGTAGTCTTAGCCGTCGGTGTTGCATGAGAGCTGTGTTCCGACAAAAGTGGAACTATGCTCTCCGAGGTTGTAGATGGCATTGTGAAATGATTGAGTTTGTTATCTATGAAACGTGCATTGTTGTTTATTTGTATGGCTTTTATACGTGGGGTTGAGGTTGTGTAAAATTACGAAAATGGTCTTGGTGACTGGGTGAGTAGGTATGGATAGAAGGGTAAAATGGGAAAAGATGGATTGATGGCGAGTGGTGTGGAATTAAATGTATGTAGACGGGTTATGCAGTCAGATTATGTCAAGTTGGACAGCTATTTAGAACTAAATTATTTGATTAAAGTGAACAGATTAAATGTATTATCGTATCAAAACATTTTTTATTGACTTTAAGTCTTTAAGCCATTAATGCTTAATAGAGTCATATACGAGAGTATGTGATGTGTGAAACCGCACACGACCTTAATGTTTTAGGGGCCTCAAAATATACGATCTCTTATATTTTGAGGTCTTAAAATTCACTTCTGACATCAAAATGTTTACGATATATGAAATTATATTCTAAATATATGTTAAACTCTACTAATTAAGAGTGATGATGAGCTCATAAAATTCAATGCTACATCGTTACAATATATATTTGATCGTCATGTTACATAATCTATTGCACAGGACCTCAGCTAGCTCAGCTACAGCACTAGTCGACCACCCCGCACTTGCTTAAATTCGGTCATGGATGTCACATAGTAAAGACTAAAGACAAAAGACGATTGTCATCAACTCATCATAACACAATTCGTTGTGTCTAGCAAGTTGGAATTATACGACATACTTTGTCACCATGTAGGCTTTTGGAATAAGTCATCATGTTAGCTTATAATGAATTCCATCATATTTGGAAGAAAATAAATATTTATACATAAATTATTACAATTACAATGTTATATTTGATGTTTAAATACTCTACAAGTAGCTAAAGCAGAATATTTAATACTGTACAAGTATTTACTGCAGAAATGGAGTGTCTCAATCAATCTACAAAGTGTGCAAATCAATTTCCTTAAATAAAAGCATAATATATGCGTTAAATTTTTTTTTATGTAGAATTCATTTTCATAGCTAAATTAACTAGGACGCACTCGTTAACGCTGTTTTATGTTCAAAATCTTATTCGACGCGGTTTTTATTTTAGTAGCTCATTTTCTAGCTTAATTTTTAGTTTATGGTTCATACTTTATGATTTGAAATTTTCATATTTACTCAAAGTATGTTTTAAAAGTAAAGTACAAAATGCATTTAACGATAGTATTTTAAGCATATATAAAATTAGTCATGAAATAAGGAAGACACGAAATTCTCGCTAAGTTAAAAATGAAGTAAAAATAGAAACTGATAAAATATAACTCACACCAAATGAGTTAAGAAGAACCATCACAGTAACATTATATAGTTAACAAGTAGCTTTACGCCCGCCGCGCTGCGGCAGGACTTTCTTTTGAAAGTGTTTATTTATCTACTCATAGATGCAGGTTCAAAAGTTGTTTCAATGTTTCCATTTTAAATTTTGATGCATTCAATTCTTGGTTTCATGATGCTAAAGTGGGGTAAGCTTTAATACCAAGCAGGCCAAAAATAGCCCAATGGCATAATCCAACCAGAAATAGCCCAATGGCAGAATCCAGCCAAAAAAAATTTTTTTGGTGCTTTGCACATTTGGGACTTTTTTGCCGGTGCCCCATAGTATATATATATACAATAAAAAAAATTAGACTAAATTGCAAAAATGGTCCATTTTGTTTAGCTAAATTACATATTCAGTCCCCAACCTTTTGAAAGTGCAACAAGGATCCTTTTGAAAAACTTTGGCCTGCATATTCAATCCCTACCCTAGACGACATTACTAGTGTTCCGCTAGTCACCCACGTGCTTATCACATAAGGGTATTATAATCAGTTTATCACTCAATTGTCTGATTAAATATCTCACCCACCCTTCCATATCCACATTCACTTTACAGATATAAAATCCCCAACACAATCCCCAAGCTTTATACCCAAATTTAAAAACAACCATAACCTTAATTTATCCAAATCAAAATTAACTAGAGATGGTGAATTGTATGTGTAGTATGCAAACTATAATTCTCACATCATGGAGTCGATTCAACCTTGGTCATCGATCTTACTCGTGCCCCAAAAATGCAATTTGCAAAAATACTTCATTTTAATTTATTAGTTGATTTTTTTTAGTCAGTGGTAATAGTAATGATTGATTGTGGTAATAGTAATGATTGATTGCAGGGTATGAATTATAGGTTTGTTGCTTGGTTGGATCCACCAATGTGTGCCCGTTCAATGAATATTTTCCTAAATTAGTTGTTTCTGCCTAAATTAGTTGTTTCTTATATGTATCTTAAATGTTGTTTTTGTACAGTTTTTTGACAAAAACATAATGACACACACAAAGTCATAAATATAAGGACAAACAAACCATTCAATACACAAATACAAAATCACAAAGGTACCATTTTCAAGCTTCAAACAAGTTAGTAACTTGTTTCATTGAAAATTTGCATGCCAATTTCTAGTTCATGCATACTAGATATTAAGAGTCAAAAAGTGCAATTACATCCAACAACTTAAACCACAGTTCTTAAACAAAACACATCAACCATGGATGATAGCAGGTTTTACTTTGTTGGAGTCAAACATTTGTTGGCCATTTTTTTTGTTCTTTTGACTTGGCCTTCACTTGGAGTATCCTGAGATGACCTTGCAGCAGCCTGTGATACACTTGCAGCTTGGCTAGGAGCACCATCACCATGAGCAGCTTGAGATGCAATTGGTTGGCTTGCAACAGCAACTTGAGCTTGGCTTGCAGCAGCTTGAGCTTCCTTGCATCCTCTTTTGTTGTGTCATTTGCCTTTGCAAAGCTGACAAATGACTTGCAGCTGTTTTCTACTCAACTTTCCAGCCTTCACCATACCTTCAACCTCACCAGCACTCTTCTATATCTTTTTAGGTGGCCTTTCTATCTGTACATGCACCTTAGGTGGAATTAGTGTCTTTGGATGATCTTTCTTCTCTCATAAGTTTCTACCATTAACAAGGTTGATCTTAAATAGTATTGTTCTCTCCAGGTTTAAAGCCTATATGATGGATCTACCTAATTTTTAGGTAATCAATGACATCCATTCCATTATTAACCATATCATGAATAAATGCAACTGCATATTTACATGGCATACCAGAAACTTTCCATTTCCTAAGAACAATGTATGTCAGTACTGACAACACATTGGTCACCAAGATGTCCTTTAGCCTGATACATATCAAAGCCATTTCATTCTAATACTTATCATGAAGCAGCCTCTTCGATTTGTTTAAAGATCTTTGTAGCAGCAAGGGTTAGTAGACGTTGACTTTTTTCAATTACGTTTGAACAATGACAATTCTTTTCATTAGGTACTCTTTAACATATTCTAATGTAGATTTGGTTGTTGAGTCCCTATCATCTAACAACTGTTCATTAAATACCTCACATATGTTGTTGATCACTAAATCACAATGTGCCCTACCTGTCATTATTTATATGATTTGTGTGTAAGAACATATGTTATAAAGAGCAAAAGTGTAAAAGTACCATTATGAGACTTAAAAGTAGGTTTTATACCAGAAAATGGGATCTGCTCTAGTGTTGTGGTGGAAGTTTTTTTAATCATTCATAAGCCTTTAAATTGTAGGGTTTCAATTGATTCATTGCATTGTTGAATTCCACAACTGTTGTTGCAGTTGCAACTTTCCACTATAAGTCTCCAAAAACTCCATATATCCATATGAAGTTCGTATTCTCTTTGATATGCCTCACACAGAACCAATGCTCAGCTGCTGGAAACAACTTCTTAATTGCTAGTAACAATCCCTGCAATTAAAAGTCAAACTAGATATTAAAATAGATACCATTTTAGACTGTAATTGAAATCAATGTAAAGTAAGAAAATGTACCTTATGCTTATCGGTTATGAATGTAAAGTTGGAGTTCTCGTATAAGTCTAAATCATCTCCAAGTTGTGTTAAGAATCATAACCAAAACTGCAAAATTTTAGACTAAACTATTCCATAAGCCAAAGGATAAATACCACATTTGTGGATGTACAAAATCTAAGGACATTCATTGTCCTCATGTTCTTGTTCAATTACCTTTTTTCCATTACTTTTCACTTTATCCACATTCTTTCCCTTTTGACTATTCAATATTGCAGACTTTGTCATCTTTTGTTTACCCAAAGATTCCACTTGCCCACTACCCAAAGTTGGAATAGTCCCAAAACATTTTGCAATAAGTCTCACTGAATCATTCTTTTTAAGTTGAATATTTCTCTTTGTTTCAACAATATGTGCATTTCATTGCATTCCCAAAGGAGGAATGGTTGGTCCTCCCTCAAGGTGTGTGTTCCCCAGGTATTTGAAGCCATTGTTTGAGATGGAAATGTAGAATACATGGTAGAGCCCTTGACTTGGAGGGGTTATGGTGCCTAGTGAAGCCATTTTCCATCCTACTTTGATTACTGTGGATGTTGGTTGAGTGATCTTGGTGGGATGGTGAAATGGAAATGTAGCTAGATGGTATTGGTGCTTATAAAGGTGAATCAAAAGTTGGAATCAAGTTTGGATATATGTTGTGAAGAATTGCTCTATATATACTCTGGTTATATCAGACTCCAGTGTTATCCGAGATCGTTGGTAATGCTAACTGATATCGGACGTTTAGTATTTGTTTCTTGTTTCTGATTTGGGTCTTGTCCAAATCAGTGTTTGATTCCTTGTATTCTTTACAATATTTGGAGATAATATATTTCACCTTTTTGCACCAAAAAACAATATGTGCCTTTAATCTCTTGTTGGCTTCTTCCTTATTGGCAAACCCTTGACCAACACATAAATGGTTAACAATCCTACTATCTGCAACAACTGTTTTTCCTTTTTCTTTAATTTTCTAAATTTGATTTCCTTTGACTTTCACTGTCATCAACAACATCACTTTCAAATGAATTAAAGTCTAGAACCTCTAAACCATTCTATGTTATATTTAGTGCGATGCAATGGCTCAACCTAACTGTCATCACCAACGGTAAACCTAATTCCATTCATATTAAGTTCTACTTCATCTACAATGTGTTCTTCATCAACTATATCTTCTTCATAAATAACATGCTCATCTACCATATCCATATCTACTACATCATTAACCTGTTCATATACCATATCCACATTTACTTCATCATTAACCATTTCATCTACTATATGCTTATCATCATTAACCCCTTCTTTACTACCCTGCTCATCTACTGCATCAATAACATGCTCATTTACATAATTATTAAGAATCCACTCATTGACCAATTTCTTTCTACAACTAGGCATGACTTTTTTCTAAACATCAAGTTCATCCAAATCTACTATATCAACATTATCATCTAAATCCCTAATTTTAATTCCTTCCCTAAATGTAGGCATGTAATATGTCTCAACCATGGTTACACAATGTTCAATGAAAACTTCTACAACCTTATGCTTTGAAACACAACTAATCAAGTTAACAATATCATCATCAAACCCCAATGCTCTAAGTCCCGAATCTAAGCTTTTCTTAGGTATCTTAAAATAATGATACATGATTTTATTAGCAATCATATTTTAACATTTTAACAATTGAATGAAGCACATCAAGTGTACGATGTTCACTATCTACAAAATCCACAGACTGAACCTCACCATTAACATACTTCCTATTAGATAATTTTATGAACCTTCCACTATGATGCACCTTCACTAAGAATATGTTGGGATGATCGAATATTTCATAAACAAAAAACCATTATTAGAATTTAAGATACTAAAACAATCAAAAGTCAAAAAAGAAATAAATAAATAAAAAAAAATAAAATTAAAAAGAAAAATTCAAGTTTTTACCATAAAGCGTATAAAGATCATAATTCGTTGCATCATTAGGTCGAAAATACCACACCTGAATTCTATGAACCATTTTATATTGTAAATATTCAAGGATGGTTTTTGCAGTCATGTAAATGAAAGAGGATTCAGAGTGAGTAAATAGGTTTGAGGGTTTTTTTTTTTTTTTTTTATTTGAAATGTTAAAAGTAAAGAAGCCAAAGGGTTAGTGGGGTGGGTGGGGTATTTAATTGGGACAATTAACAGATAAAAGGACCATGATACCCTTGTGTGATAAGCACGTGAGCTCACTAATGGAAGCATGGTAAAGTCGTCTGGGCAGGGGCTATATATGCAAGCCAAAGTTTCGCGCAGGGACATTCGTTACATTGTCGAAAGATTGGAGACTGAATATACAATTTGGCCAAATCAAAGGGACCATTCTATGTCTTAATTCTTAAACTTAAAAGAAACTACTATTTCCTATATAAGGTGTTAGCACCATAATCCCACTAACTGATTTGACATGATTGGTGAACACGTTGTAGTCGGCGCTTAAATAAAATCAGGTGACGTTTTATATAAACGTATCATTCTACATTTTCAAGATGAGTAAAGGACATCAACAATAATAAGTTTAGACCACAAAAGGGTTAATTCACCCATTCTCACGTAGTCTCGAGTTTTGTTAAACAGAAAAAAGAAATGAGAAAAAATAATAATGCGTTCTCAAGATTTTAGGAACGAAATAAAAAAAGCAGAAACTAGTGTCGTCCTTGATGGTGGGCGATTGCCCAAGGCTCTCAAATTCCGAGGGGCCCCAAATTCACTTCAGAGATTATCATTATGTAAATAAACCTGTGGTTTTCTTGGGGACTACATGCGCAATTTGGAAGAGTTGAAGACTATATTCATAATCTGTCGAGACATGAGAGATTAACATTGTAATTTACCCTTAGCTAAATGTTCCATTACTCACATTTTTTTTAAAGGGATGTAATTTGCATATATAGGTTTTTGATTTGTACATACTCGTGTACAAGAAGTTAATGTTGGTTACAGATATAATTCAACTTCTTGATTTATAAAATGATGTATGCCAATAAGGCAATAATAAATGTAATTGTTTTGATTTATTTGTGGTGAAGAGGTTAAAGAAGAAGGTCGTAAGGGCAGCGGTTGTGAAGAGATTGAAGAATTTGTGTGTTTGAATTAATGTGTAAAATTGTGGGCGTGTGTGTGATTTATGAGGGTGGTAGGGGTTTGGACATCCACAGCCCAAAAAACTAAAATACCCTGCATTTAACGAGATATTTAATGAGCTGGATCCCGGACACACCAATATCATGACCTTGGTGAGGTTTGGTGCAACTTTTGAAAGGTAAAGACAGTGTCCGCATTCTGTCCTAACTTTGGGGACTAATGGTGCATAGTTTAACCAAAAGAATTTAAACGTTTATATTATGACATTATTCATTAAAATAACTATTTATTTATAGGAAAGCAAATATACAAATTACAATCATACAATACATTTGGTTGAAACAATAAAGTTGCCGTGGCAATATTGAAATCCACTTTGGTATCATTCTAGAGATTTGAGAATATCTCATTGATTGGATTTTATCGATATCGTTTGGCTTTGTTTAGTTAAACTGAAAAAAATAAAACATTATTTTCACACATGTTTAATAAATCCGCAAATAGATTAATGTCGACACTTTTCTAAAATACTTTTCCTGATTTTGAATATATGTTCAAGAACTTCTATTAATCTGATAAAAAAAAATGTAATTTGATTGTATTGCGCACACGGAGCTTTATTTGATCTTTTCCAAGCATGACTATATATTTTAAGTTGGTGTCCCATTGAGTCAGGAGAGTTGTCGGAACTATATCTTGTGTGGTGGACAATGATGGGTGCCGAAAGACACCCGAGGTCACGGTGTTCCCTTCAATTTACATATTTTTTTGGATTTCAAACTTAGAGCATTGGTCGTATACTCGTATATGGCTCAAGATAGAACTTGTATCTTTTAAATATATGATTAGTAGGTTTTCTCTTGTTTTTTTCAAGTTTAAGCTTGATGAAAATATAGTGTATAGAAGTATATGAATTGATAAAGTATAACAAATTTATGTTTTGTTATATACACACACACTACATTCTAAAAATTGAAACATAAGAGTATATTTAACAACAATACTAAATCCTGTTGAAGCAGGGCATGAGAGATGTAAGATCTAAACAATGATACCACTTCGAAGGAGAGTCTATTCAAACCATGTCTTAAAAGTAAATGTATGCAATGATTTATAACCATAGTTAATCGCAAAGAACTGCAATGGAATTTGCATTGAAATATTACCAATCAATGTTTGGTAGCATCTTGCATTCTATAGATTACAATACTTCAATCTAATGAAGAAAACTATGAAGTATTCCCAAAGGAACTATACAAGTTTGTGGATATGGCGATAACGCTAGTCACCACGGCTAAAATCACCACCATTATCGCCATTATCCGATCTTTTTTGGTAGAAATCCCGTGAACATCCCTATGAACAAAAAGATTTAGCTCATGTTAGTATGCCAAAGAGATCAATCACAGTATGTTTTATCCTTTTTGATTAACAAATATTTTGATTGTCAAACTAGATTAAAAAAAAATTGAAGTATATTTCGTATGGAAGTGATACCTCAAAACAATAGATAAAATGTTAAGTCTAGTTTATACAAGACTTAAAACTAAAGTGATGAATTACTTATAAGCTAAAGTTTGTACTTTGTCATTAACAAAACTTAGCAAAGATCATAAAATATAAATAACGTTTTTAGGCGATATTTGTATTAACAAAATGGACAAAAACTTAAGATAAATGGACAAAAACGTATAAATATGGATGAAACGGATAAACACGTTAGAAATCATATAAAAACGGATGAACACGGATAAAAACATATGAAAATGTATAAAAATGGATAAAAACGTATAAAAACGGATGAAAACAGATAAAAACATATGAAAACATATAAAAATCTATGAAAACATAAAAATGTATAAAAACAGACGGAATGTATAAAAACGGACAAAAACGTAAGTAAAACGGATGAAAACGGATAAAAAGTAAGAAGATGTATAAAAACGTAAGAAAATTGATGAAAACGGATAAAAACATATCAAAACGTAAAAACAGACGAAAACATATAAAAACTGGTGAAAATGGGGAAAAAATGTAAGAAAACATATAAAAACATATTAAAATAGATAAAAACGTATAAAAGCTAATAAAAACGTATAAAAACGGATGAAAATGGATAAAAACACATAAAAACGTATGTATAGTCGAAAAACTTTAAATTATAAACGACCGTTATTATAAAGGATAGATGATGTAACAGTCGTTAACCAACAGGGGCTAACGTGTAAATTATAACGGAATACACTTAACACCCGTTAAAAAAAGAACCACAAGTGTTATTCTTTTGCAATGAAAGGGATGATTCATGCAACTTTAGAGTTTGAAGGACGGTAGGTGAAACTTTTGACAAATCAGAGGGACCATGTATGTAATTACTCTTATTTTTTATATCTTTGCTTTTAGTTTTGTAAACTAAGAGAATTAAATTTAGATTTAAGATCATTTGAGGACAAAATTTTTCTTACATACAAAGGGACTAATCTCCACCATCCATCTTCCCTCCATCTTTATTTGATCTAATGGATGAGATTAATCCCAACAATTTAAAAAACCCACTTTCATCTTTTTTTTTTCAAATATTAATATCTTTCAAACCGTTAATCGTTAAAGGAAGAAAAAATATACCGTTACGACGAGCATTTAATTATCTTTCTATAAATAGGCACTTTGATATATTTTGGACAATTTTTTTTTCGTTTTTTTCACGTTATTTTTCGTGGCCGAAAATATCACATGTGATATTACATATCACATGTGATTTTTTTTTTAACGACACATATCACATGTGATATTACATAACATGTGATATGTAATATCACATGTGTTATATCACATGTGATATTTTCGGCCACGAAAAAAAAAACGTGAAAAAAACGAATTTTTTTTTTGTCGAAAGTATATCAAAGTGACCGTCTATAGAAATATAATTAAATGCTCGTCGCGATGGTGTAATTATTTTTGCTTAACGATTAACGGTTTAAGATATATTTAAATTATAAAAAATGTGTGAAATATTAAATGCTTTTAATTTCAACCATTGATCTCTTTTTAGATGGATGGTGGGATGAGTCCCTTGGTATATAAGAAAAGTTTTGTACTTAATATAACTCGACTATTAAATTTATTAAACAAAAAAATTACAAGTTTAGAAAGTGTAATAAAACAGTACTACTTACTTTATCATCAAAACTAACTTTAAGTGTTAATTATTTGAATAAGTTTTGCTACATTTTTCATATAGTATACTTTTTATTTTAAATCGAATTGTCTAAAAGCTATTGGTTGAAGATTTTGCATTAAAAGATATGAGAAAGAGGATGCTTTTAAATAATTAGTTTGTACTATATATGTGCTAAAATGTTTATACCTTATGTTTAGCGTTGATTTTTGAAAGCCCTACTTTTATTTTCGCCCAGGGCTTCTGAATCGTCGAGGACGACTCGGATTGAAGAATAAAAGAATAAAGATTTTCATGCATTAAGATATGCTAAAACTGCATGATATTAATTTGTGCAGGGGTTTGGATGTTTGAATGTGATTCAAGTAAAAATAGATGTAAAAGTGTGTTTGCATGTATATTAAGTGATAATATGTCATCTATGCAACTTTAACAAGTGTTAGGGTTTCAGATCACAACCGAGGCAAAAACATGGTGTTGGGGGCTACATGCGCAGTTTGGAAGAGTTGAAGCTATATTCATAATCCGTCGAGACCTGAGAGATTAACATTGTAATTTACCCTTAGCTAAATGTTCCATTACTCACATTTTTTTAAAGGGATGTAATTTGCATATATAGGTTTTTGATTTGTACACACACGTGTACAAAAAGTTAATGCTGGTTACAAATATAATTCAACTCCTGATTCATAAAATGATGTATGCTAATAATAAATGAAAGTGTTTTGGGGTGCTTGGTTGAAGTTAAGCAATGGGAAAGGGAAATATAATGGGAATACTAAGATATTGATTACCTTAGTCCTCAAATTGTTGGGTAATGGTTGATTACTCAATAGTGGGTATTGATTGCATTCCTTACATCCGAACAAACACCTTTAATCATTTTCTTTTCCATTCCTCACCCTCTTAACCCCCAACCAAGCACCCCTTAATTTATTTGTGGTGAAGTGGTTAAAGAAGAGGGTGGTAAGGGCATCGATTGTGATGAGATTGAAAAATATGTGTGTAAGTGTGTTTGAATTAATATGTAAAATTGTAGGTGTCTGTGATTTATGAGGGTGGTAGGGTGTTTGGACATTACAACCCAAAACTCTAAAATACCCTGCGTTTAACGAGATATTTAATGAGCTGGATCCCCGACACACCAATATCATGACCTTTGGGAGGTTTGGTGCAACTTTTGAAAGGTAAAAAGATGGTGTCCGCATTCTGTCCTAACTTTGAGGACTAATGGTGTATAGTTTAACCAAAAGAATGTAAACGTTTATATTATGACATTATTCATTACAATAACTATTTATTTAAAGGAAAGCAAGATGCAATCACACATTTGGTTGAAACAATAAAGGAGTTGCGGTGGCAATATTGAAATCCACTTTGGTATCATTCTATAAAGATTTGAGAATATCTCATTGATTGGATTTTATCGATATTGTTTGGCTTTATTTAGCTAAATTGAAAAAAAATAAAATAAATAAACATTATTTTCACACACGTTTAATGAATCCGCAAATAGATTAATTCGACACTTTTCTAAAATACTTTTCCTGATTTTCTATATATGTTCAAGAACTTCTATTAATCTGATAAAAAAAATGTAATTTGATTGTATTGCGCACATGGTGCGTTATTTTATTTTATTTTTTTTCCCCTACAAGCGTGAGTATATATATTTCAAACTTAGAGCTCATTTCAGTTGGTGTCTCACTGGGCAGGAAAGTTGTCGGAGCTATTCCTTGTGAGATGAATAATTGCTGGTGCCAAAAGGCACCCGGGGTCAGAGTGTTCCCGCTAATTCACATATTTATTTTTTAGATTTCAAACTTAGAGCATTGGTCGTATATAAGCATATTACTTGGCTCAAGATATAACTTGTATCTTTTAAATATATGCTTTAGTAGTTTTTCTCTTGTTTTTTTTCAAGTTGCTCGATGAAAATATAGTGTATAGAAGAAGTGTATGAATTGATAAAAGTATAACAAATTTATGTTTTGCTATGGACATGCACACTACATTCTAAAAATTGAAACATAGGAATATATTTAACAACAATACTAAATCCTGTTGAAAGCAGGGTATGAGAGATGTAAGATCTAAACAATCATACCACTTTGAAGGAGAGTCTATTCAAACCATGTCTTAAAAGTAAATGTATGCAACGATTTATAACCGTAGTTAATCGCAAAGAACCGGAATGGAATTTGCATTGAAATATTACCAATCAATGTTTGGTAGCATCTTGCATTCTAAAGATTACAATACTTCAATCTAATGAAGAAAACTATGAAGTATTCCCAAAGGAACTATACAAGTTTGTGGATATGGCGATAACGCTAGTCACCACGGCTAAAATCACTACCATTAGCGCCATTATCCGATCTTTTTTGGTAGAAATCCCGTGAACATCCCTATGAACAAAAAGATTTAGCTCATGTTAGTATGCCAAAGAGATCAATTACAGTATGTTGTAACCTTTTTGATTGACAAATATTTTGATTGTCAAACTAGATTAAAAAATTTGAAGTATATTTCGTATGGAAGCGATACCTCAAAACAATAGCACCAGGGAACACGAACGCAATGCAAGCAACAGTTGTCGATCCCATGAACTGAAAGAAGTACCAAATGTTCGGGATAGCAATTGCCACGAAATAAATGAAGGCAAGTAACACACATGTGAGTGACACGAATCTCGTAGTATCATTGGCAAGAAGGGACTTTCGTGGGAAAATCATTTCGTCCATGTTAGCCCTTAGAGTGTAAAAAATCACAGGAAAAACTAGCATAAGATGTAATGCGTAGCTTAATCTAACTATTGCATTGACCAACAAACCACCAGGTGAATTAGAAGTTTGGTCAAAGTTGACTAACATATCGGCCATGATTGAATCACCAAAGAGAAGGTAGCCCACAAACCCAACCGCAAAGTAGATTACAACACTTAGGACTAATGAAATTCGTACTGCTGGGATCATGTCTGATTGATCTTTTATTTCAGCTCGCACAGGATGAACTGTAAATAAAAAATATATGAAATAGTTACAGATACATATTAAAATCATATCCACATGGACAGAAGCCATGTAGAATTAACTGTTCTCATTAGAAAGGGGTGTTTGGGAGTGCTTATATAACATGGAGTACTACTTTTCTGCTTCAAATATAAGCACAGTTCTAAAATGCTTACTTACAGGTCGTTTGGGATTGCTTAAATTAAGCTTTTTATATGCTTATTAAGGGGATGTTTGGATTCCTTATTTATAGGGTGTTAAAATTTGTTTATTTGCTTTAAAAACTATGATATAAACAGATAAACCCATAAATAAGCAATCCAAAATGACACCCCCTTACTATAAAATATAAACAGATAAGCAGTCACATCCAAACACTAAAAGCTCTTAAAAAAAACAGTCCTAAACACCTTTTAACAGTGTATTTGATCACGATATTTGAAATAACAATTGGAGATACTAATAAAAGAATGCATTCAAGTAAACCAAATGCTATAGATAGTGAATTCATACTAGTAACATGGCAGGCGAGAGCAGTTGCCATGACTGGGATGGTCGTGAAAAGATTAAAGACGGAGAATTCATCATTAAAATCAGGAAAAAGTCTAAGTTCTTGAGTTGTGCCTTCCAAAATGGCGTAAATTGCCATCCCAGAGATGATAACAACAAAAATGACTGCCAAGAGAATCGATATTGCTGAAGCATGAGCTAATGACTCTGCCAAAAAATAACATTGACGGTAATAGTATTAGTAGCAGTTAGTAAGTGTGACCTCAAAAGTTAAAGTTCAGGAGATGGAATGTTTGTATTTGTTCCAACCTACTCGAGGGAGCAAAAGAAGCGGAAGCATTACGAAGATCACAACAAACAAGAGTGCATAAGCACGCGAATTCCACCAATGAAATCCAAAATATTCTTGTAAAATGCCCGTATGTAGCACTCCATCGGATTGGTCTCCTGATAAAACATCCCCTGCATAGGAAGATCAAATAATTAGCAACTTGATTTTTTGTTCATTGCAGATTGCAGACTTTTACGCCGAAAATTTCCCGAGAAAGGCAAAAATAGAAAACAACTAAAGTACTAAACACGAGCTTCCTGACACACAAATCCAAAAGTAACCTGGGAGAAATATGGGATTACAATGTTTCTCACAACAAATGTTACTTAGTCAAATGTCAATCACATCAAGCCAACTATTTGTCACATCAGTTGACAGTCAATTAGATTAACAAATACTGTAAGTGATAAGATATGCATATCACTTATTTATTCTCTTTGTCCCACATAGAAAAACAACAATTTCTAGTACATAGGTTTAATTATTAATGTGTGAATGCTCAATATTGCTCATCTAGCCCTATTATATTAGGGTGTTCATAATTGCTTACCTCTAAAAAGAATTGCAATAGCTTATTTTCCTTTTTTCTTATTTTTTTCTTGAACGGAAACTAAGGTTTCGCACATCACAAATCTGTCACACATATCCTAAGCAAGACTTAAACCCAAAATCATTTGATTGACAATACTACGTATAAGAAGGTTTATTAGTTTATCAACTTAAGTTTATCTGACAAAAGGACAACTTGTGAACTTACCAATGATGATCAAGTAAATAATAAGTGCACCAAGGTTACAAATCATAACACATATCTGATATCCATAAAACCCATATCTCCCAAACGTGTCCTTCATAACACCACCATAAGTACTCGCTTCAGCCGAATGTTCAGTATATCTCAACAAAAACTCAACCGTCACATCCACAAAAACCGCCATTATTAATATCACTACAAATCCAGGTATTATTCCTAGCACTTTTAGTGTTGCTGGGATCGACATGATCCCAGCACCAATCATGCTAGTTGACACGTTAAAAACCGCACCAGAGAATGATGACGTGGTTGACGTGACAACCATGTCATCGTTCTCTAGTGGGTGTGACTTAGGTAGTAGGGTGGTGGTTAAAGTTGGTTCTCTGTTGATTTCTGGTTTCATGATTAAAGTTTGTGGGAGTTTGTGATTGTGATTGTGATGTGATTTATTTCTATGCAGAAAACTTGGGATAAAAATAAGTGAGTAGCAACAAATATGTGATTTCCAACAGGTTGTGTAGATTTTATCGGTAGTTATGCCTTATGAGTTATGGGGTTTGGTTTGTTTTTATTATATTATCAGGAGTCAGGATTTCTTGGAAGCACTCAACTCAAGGAGGAAATATATTAAAGAATAATGGGAAATAGATATTCTTTTGAAAAGTAATAATGTATGAGTAAAGTTGGTTGTTAACTTGTAAACATTTATAAAAGACTTTGAAAAGTATCTACGATTGGAGTGTACGCGACGAGATTTGCATAATGCCATAAAGTGCATATGGAATTAAGAAAGAAAAAAACACATTAGAGAATTTATAAAAAGACTTTGTAACACAAGTTGTCATGCCTCATAAGTCATAACCAATGTTTTAAAACCCGGGTTGACCCGGCCGGTTCAACCAGTTGAACCGGGAACCGGCTGGGAGACCGGGCCGGATGTAACCGGATTTTTGCTTATTTGAGACCCGGATTGAACCGCCGGTTTTTTATTGACCCGGGTTAACCCGGTTTCATAAACCCGGCCGGGTCATTACTTTTTATCCAAAAAATTTAGCAAAACTTTTTTTCCGCCAAACCTTTCGTAGTTTAATTGACAATTTAAAGAGGTGAGGGCTCATGTTATTTAAAATTTTGTAAATAAACTATCTTAGAAACACAAATAGTATAATTTGAATAGATTGTTATAGCGTACAATCATAAGTTGATTTTTGTAGCAAATATTTGCTATAATATTATAGATATAGAACTTAAATACAAAATTTATGGGTAGAGTATTAATCTTTTTTCACCGATTCAATCGAATGAATATATAAAGTCGTATAAATTATGAGATAATGTAACACTATATATTAAATATAGAAAAAATATATATATATATTTATGGAACCGGTTTGACCCGACGGTTCAACCGGTTGAACCGGTAACCCGGTTACCCGACGATTAAACCGGGTTAATAAAAAACCAAGGTTTTAAAACATTGCTCATAACCTTATCTACTTTTTATGTTGTATGAGCTTTTTCTCTTTAGCATAACTTATTCATTCATATACAAAAAACATTTTTTTTTCTTTCCTTTTATTTCCCCATAATTCAAGCCAAAAACACTCCTTTCAAGATCTACTAACTTTTTCATGTTTTAAAATTAGCTAATTTTCTATTCATTAAAAATTAAAATTTACAAATTAAATAAAATTTATGAAAAAAGAAATTAAAAAAAATATAGCTAAGGTGTTAATTGTTTCATATTAAATTTGGTAATCAAATGGAGGAATTTGGGATTGCTATGACTAATATGTATGACAGTCTATCCTCACAGACCGCTATTGTACTATTGTTACGTGTGAACACCTTATTGATGTAGAGGTAGTGCGGGGATTTCGCTATGACATACAGATAGTACCTCGTACAAGGATCCCCATAACACAAAGAGCTAAGAAATCATGTCGCGTGTCATTCTGGTCTCCCCTATGAGATGAATCCCACGTATGTCGCCTTAAACCGTTGGATAACATCTACCAATCTCAACCAACCTTAAATGCAGCCCTATAAATACACATGTTTTCCATGAGAATGACCAAGTTCATCTTTTCCTTTTTTATACACACAAATCCTTAGTTGTATGCAAGTGTTATCCCAGCTTTAATAAACACTCTTATCTTGAGGTTCTTACCACTCAAGGAAACCAAACATATGACTAGCCTAATCTCATAGCTTAAATTTACTTTAATCATTGCTTTACGTCCATACATAAACAGGGACGATATTGAATTCGTAGATGAATGTGTAGCAGGGTTTGACGAAAATGATGAATTTGAAGTTTGGGACATCCCAAAATGTTACTAAAAAAAGAAAGAAAATAAAAAGAAAAAAAAGTCTTTTGAGTCATTCGTTTTGATGATATGGAAGAAATGAAAAGGAAATGAAAGTGAAAAAAGATAAGTGTAAACAATTTTTATGTGAGGGTACTATACAATTTTAAATTTTTGAGGGAAAAAGACAAGAAAATAAAACTATTATTATGGATCATTATATTGTGGATGTCCATAACTAATAAGAGGCCCATGGCCCATTTAGCTATTAGGGTTTTTACCCTAATATTATCTTATATATACCCATGTATATTTTGACATTATGAATTAATAGAAGATTATTCATTCCCTCAATATTGTTCACAACACGTTATCAGCACGCACTAAAGGTTTAGTTTTTCTCTCGCTTAATTTATATGTTTCTTATGTGCCGTCGCTTAATTTACATCACGGTGAAAACTTTAAACATAAACAAAAGTGAGAAACTTATATGTGAAAAGTTTGTATCGTCTCATAACTTTAAACATAAACAAAAGTGAGAAACTTATATGTGAAAAAGTTTGTATCGTCTCATGTGAAACAGTTTATATGATCTAGTTTGTTTTTATATTGAAAGTTTTGCGATTTGCGAACTATATATTAATATACTTTTGTTAAATATGTTTAAAGTTTAAACTCAATTTTTTTGTTTATGTTATCATCTAAGGTTGTGTGTTCTGGAATACATACAATGTGTTTTTACTGTATGATATATAATTTTTGTGACCATATGTAGTTACCATTATATGCTATTCCCATGATCTTGCTTGTATGTACATCGACATAAACTTTAAGATGTTAGGATATTGCTTTGAATTGTCTATCTCACAAATATAGTTTATTTATCTACTTGTGTTCACCATAAACAAGTTTTTTATTTTTGTTTTGTAGTTGATAAAAAAATAATAATAATAAATAAATAAAATAAAATAAAATAAAATTAAAAAAAAAAAATTATTAATATTTCTAATTACGTATGTTGGATTTGTAATACTAAAGATGTGACCTAAAACTCTACGATATGAATATGATAACTTATATGAATTGATGTTTTGGTTTACTGGGTTTTATTGGATTTTGTAACAAATACTACTACTGTATTAAGGTTTATGAGGATATTGACTAGAATTTTTGTACACGTCACATCTGTTATGATCATGTATATATTTTGTAACAAATACACATCTGTTATCTACATGTATATATTTTCCTTGTTTATGTTTCTCTCCGTGTTTTGTTTATGTGTTTTGTTTAACACGTATTTAATGTCAACATATAGTTATCATGGAGCAAAAGCTTGCAAATCTTTCTATTGTGGCTTTAGACATAAGCGGAAAAAATTATTTGTCTTGGGCGTTGGAAGCCGAGACATACTTGGATGCACATGGGCTTNCGGACCGACCGAAGACCGACCGGACCGGACCGGACCGAGACCGGACCGACCACATTCGGTCCGGTTCTCGGTCTTCGGTCCGGTCCGGTCTTGGTCGGTCCGGTCCAGTTTTTTGACCGTGATCACCCTTAGTTTTTACCGTATGATATATAATTTTTGTGACCATATGTAGTTACCATTATATGCTATTCCCATGATCTTGCTTGTATGTACATCGACATAAACTTTAAGATGTTAGGATATTGCTTTGAATTGTCTATCTCACAAATATAGTTTATTTATCTACTTGTGTTCACCATAAACAAGTTTTTTATTTTTGTTTTGTAGTTGATAAAAAAATAATAATAATAAATAAATAAAATAAAATAAAATAAAATTAAAAAAAAAAAATTATTAATATTTCTAATTACGTATGTTGGATTTGTAATACTAAAGATGTGACCTAAAACTCTACGATATGAATATGATAACTTATATGAATTGATGTTTTGGTTTACTGGGTTTTATTGGATTTTGTAACAAATACTACTACTGTATTAAGGTTTATGAGGATATTGACTAGAATTTTTGTACACGTCACATCTGTTATGATCATGTATATATTTTGTAACAAATACACATCTGTTATCTACATGTATATATTTTCCTTGTTTATGTTTCTCTCCGTGTTTTGTTTATGTGTTTTGTTTAACACGTATTTAATGTCAACATATAGTTATCATGGAGCAAAAGCTTGCAAATCTTTCTATTGTGGCTTTAGACATAAGCGGAAAAAATTATTTGTCTTGGGCGTTGGAAGCCGAGACATACTTGGATGCACATGGGCTTGTGGATACAATCCACGAAGGAAAACAAACAACTAATATGCAAAAGGCCCAAGCATTGATGTTCTTAAGACATCACCTCCATGTGGACTTAAAAACTGAATACCTCACAGTGAAAGATCCACTAGCCCTTTGGAATAAGTTAAAGGATCGATATGACCACCAGAAAACGGTCATCTTGCCAAGGGCAAGATATGAATGGACTCACTTAAGGCTTCAAGATTTCAAAACAGTGAGTGAATTTAACTCGGCCATGCATCG
>LBNU01008643.1:259668-285575 GCA_014162995.1 Artemisia annua | reverse complement strand
CTGGAGTAGAACGAGCTTGATCTTCTTCTTTGACCAAAGTTTCATATGCGATGCATGTCAGAATGGCATGCGGCGCATTTTTCAAAGTCAGGCAATGGTCTTCGAATTCATCTAAGTATGATATTGCATCGTATCTGTTGAGTGAGATACGGCGCATCTTCTGGATTTCAGTAGACTTTTGACATCTCGCTTGTTTTGCTCCATAATTAGTCCAAATTCAATAAGTTTAACATATTTCCTATTTTTACCTCAGAATCACTAAAGTAAACGTAAATGCACCAATTCTCATACATAATATAATAAAACAGGTAAATTAGATAGGATAAATGATGATATAAAAGTGTACTTATTTGAGTTCATCAAATTATCATAGAAGACCTGTCGAAGACCCGCAGTCTTGCTTCTCTATTCATTTTAGTTGTACTAAGATGAATTGAGAGTAGAAGCAAATTTGCGGATGGAAGGATGCTCGGTTATCAAGACAGAGATTCGCAATTCCACACCACAATTCCATGAAGAACTGCCGAAGGCTTGAGGAACCAGACTCGAATTTATTATTTTTCTTTTCATCCTATGAGCTGATGGACAACCATGGACCGACTACGCGAGCTTGGAACCTTGAAATGTATGTTATGACTGGATTGACTCTTTTGACGACGCACCTTGCTTTTGATGGACATTCTATGATTTTCGTTACTCTTACAAGTAGTTTCATTTTTACTCTTGGTTATATGGCTTGATTTGGTTACGTCATTACGAGTTCCGCTTGTTTTGCCGAATTTGTTTCATTATTGATCTTGACTAGGACCAACCCTAAGTCTTAGTTGGACTATTAGGTGGTTTATAGATTTTGTTTCACGATCTTGAGATAGAGTATGACCATCATGAGGGCATATTATGTGAGGCTAGTATTATGACGCCTGATCAACGTGATAATACTGACGTCATATAAGTGCACTTATTGTGTTCATAGGATACCTTGAGTAGTGCCTAAGAGAAGCTTTATATTTTTGTTTTGTTGGCGACTATCTGCGATTAGTAAGACTTTAGGTTCTTTCGACCTATACGTTTGATCTTCCTTATTGCCGTATGATTTGATATATTTGGATCTTCGAGAATATGTTTGTTGACCTTTTTATTTTGATAATGATCTTAGGGTTCATTGTAGAGCTTTCTACCGTCCGATGTTATCGATTGAATTGTCTTCTATTCGCTTGAATGCCATTGTTCATTTCGAGGAGTGCACATGTTTTTTTGCTGCCTATAAGATTCACGCCTGTGAGACCGTTACTTTTGGATTGTTTGATTAAGGACCGGAATTATATGGAACCAAATTCGGACTGTTTGATTCTTGTACGATTCGGAGGAGGTTTCCTATCGTCTAACTCTACCTCCTCAGCTGTCGCATGTTCATAGCATCTTCCGAGTATCTCTGCTGAGGGAATCACTCTTAGCATTCCTTGTAGGTGACACCCTACTCATATGATTTGAAGTCACTTGTTATGTTCTTGGAAAACCATTTTAGATCGACAAGATAAAGTCATGAGAAACCAAGTCTTCGTGTTTTGCATAATTTGATATGTTCCCATTTGATTTGCAAGTCTTCGTGTTTTGCATAATTTGATAACCAAGGTTCAACAAACATGAAAAATAAATTACACCTCTAACAATTGACGGTGCATAATGACAATTATTTAAAGATAGCACTAGGCCCGAAGGCAACACTAAATTAAATACTCCTATAGCTTCAACTCCTGCAGGCGCTCCATTACCTACGTGCAAGAATTGTTCTCCATAGGACAACTTTCTCTCCACTCTAAACCCCTGCAAAGTATTGCAGATATGAATTCCACAGCCCGTATCATATACCCATGAATTCAGTTTATGAGATAAAGAAAATAATTCAATCATAAAGAACGCACCTGATGATGAACTGGGTTGACCAGCTTCACTCTGCTGCTTCTTTTGTCGCAAGTCATTGATGTAGAGCGCACAATTACGTTTCCAGTGCCCCACTTGATGACAATGGTGACAAGCCTGTTCCTTCTTCATGGGAGGATTCGCCTTAGGCTTCTTGGGTTGGTTTTGATTGACCTTTGGATATGCTTGATAGGCCAAAGTCGGCTTGCCTTTATCAGCCTTACCCTTACCCTTGTTTACATGCGATTTTTTCTGGATCCTACCCCTTTGAATAACCAACACTTGTGGGGTAGGTTCCTTGCTCTTAGCTGGTAGATGCTTCTCATAGTCAACAAGCAATGCGAGTAACTCTGAGGTTGTCTTCCCCAAGCAGTGCATGTTCCAGTTTTGCACAAAACCAGCAAAATCCTTGTTAAGGGATCTGTTGATTAAGTGAGCTTGAACATTGTCGGGGTAACCAAATCCGACCCTGTGAAGTTGATCAAAGAGTTCTCTCATCTCATTCACATAGTCTTCAACTGGTTTTCCATCACCATGCTTGCAGTTGTGTAATTTGTCAAGAGACTCATACAATTCAACTGCTGGAGACTTTTCATACACTTTCTTGAGGTCATTGATGATCTCGAATGGAAAATAATACTCAAACTTCTTTTGCATTATTGGTTCCATACTTTGAAGCATCAAACATCCAACCTCATTGTACTTAGCAAGCTCCACTCTACATTCAGCCTTTTCCTGCTCAGTGGCAGTAGGACGAGTAGGTTCATCAGGGCAATGGGTCTGCAAATAATTGAGCTTACCGGTCGCTCTCAAGACAATTCTGAGCGAACGGTGCCAATCATTGAAGTTTTTCCCAGTCAATTTAGCTCTTTCAAGATGGCTCTTGAAAGCAGCAAACACGGAGTTATCGGGTTGAGCCATTTCTACAGAAAGAAAAGTTCAAACATTAGTATTTTCGATAATGAAAATATTTTCAAGTAAACATAATACCCATGGATATATTCATATAACCATCTTAGTTTCTTGAAAACCTAGGATCCAACTTTTCATAATTTCACTACATCAGTTGATTTGCTAATAGTGAAAGTACAAAAGATGGTAATCTGTCGTACAATAATTGGCAAACAAGTTTTCCAATTCCTAGATGATTTATGGGATTTACTTCAAGTTGATTCATCAACTTGCCATGTAAGCATGTTTCATCCCATCTCATGCCTTAAGTTCTAGGTCTTACGCATCAACTTAATTAAGTCGTCTAACTTAGAAACTGCAAATTATCCATGTGAGGTCTCACGCTCACTCGAAAATTTGCCTTGTCATTAATCTTTGGCCTAGGTCTCACGCATACCAAAGAAAAACTCCAAGTGTCCCTTATAGTTAGATGGCATGTAACTTAAATTTTAGGGTATTTAGATTTGATGTGATAATCAAAACATGTTCTTTTAAATTACAGAATGTTTTCAAATTAACTACTACCGTCCGTCTCAAAATAAATGTTCATTTTTAAATTACAGAATGTTTTCAAATTTTTAACTAACTTTATTGTTCATTGATCAAATATCATTTCTACATGCTAAAATCTCTTTTGATTATTTGAAACGCAAAACACACACTTACTTTATGCATCTCAAAATAGAAAAATGAATATTTATATTAAGGCATATGAATTATTAATTATCGCATACTTTATATTAAAAAGTTATTTAATGACTTCTCAACAAAGAGTTTGACCATTATTTAATATGTTTTGACCGATGTGTGAAACTAAGGATATTATGTGCTAAATAAGTTTGTACACTTAGCTTGTGAAGATGTATTACTTGAAAAGTACAAATGGGATGTTTAATCCTATTTAAGAGAGAGGTTAATTCATGCATAATATAATGCATGAGCTTGACTATTATTTAATATGCTTTGACCATTGTATAAAAAGATATAGTGTGCTAAATAAGTTTGTACAATTAACTTTTGAATATGTGTTGAAAAATCCAATTGGAGTGTCTTATTCTTGCATTATATATACTATAGGAGGGTACCCGTGCAATGCGGCGGCAGGTACCCGCTGACTATTTTTGTGACGAGAAAATATTTTTCATTCAAAACCTTCCTTGTATACCATGTCTAAAGTACCTTATAACGTAGTAGATATATATTTTTCAAAAGTAGAATGTCTAAATTATTTATCTTTTAAATATTTAGCACTTTTATTTTTCAAATTTTATCATTAAATTGGTGATTATAAGTTTAATAAGCTTTTCTTATAAACAATTATATTAAAATATATCATTATTGGAGGGGTTACAATATAGTTTAAATAAGACTTAAATTTTAAAATTTTACATTAGTTTTCCAATTTTCTTTTTATAGTAATGTTTTTTGTCTTCAAATTTTAAAACTTCCTATCCCATATCCTTTATAATGAAGTACAGATAATTATGAATATAGATATCTTGAAGCTAGCCTCAAATGCAACCGTTGTTCATAACGGGGAATTATTACCCCATTTGCCGTAATTTAAATTTAGCTTTTCATTTGAATTTTGTTTTTCATTTCCATTTGTCATAATTTAAGTACTATACTTATAGAGGCAAAAACTATCCGGGTGGTCTTCATGAGACATGTAATAAATAACAATTATATAAATTACATTATAGTTTCTTTGTAATTACTAATCTAAATATAACCATTTTTCCTTAGAAATATAAAGTTTAAGTAGCTATTTCTATTTCCCGGCATGCATTGAACATGCCAATAATCAATTTATAATTGATAAATATATTAACGCCAAGTGAAAACAACTAAAAATAGTCTACAATTTTGATGAACATATCCATGTAATTCAACGACTGGTATGATACGAAATTCTTTTCTAGTATCTAGTAAATTGAATTATGCTATATATAATCAATTTTGAGAACATCACTTCATGTGAAGAAGTTAGCTATTTAAGATTTTAAATACACAATCTTTGTATAGATAAAATAACATTTATGTCTAGTTAATCAACAAAACGAAATTTTCTATACCATTTGAAGACAAATGTTCATACTCCCATAAATGTAATGATATTTTGCAAACACGATACCTTTCATATTTTTTAGATAGATAAGTATCCTCTTAAATTAACCTCTCATGCTGGTCATATTAAATAAATTAAAAATAAAAGAATATGATAAAATAGGACCATCACTTACCGAAACAAGAGACCCATTATTTTAGTTCATCTCATAATATCACCAACAATAAAAGAACATGGGAAAATTAAACATGATAGGATTTCAATCCTTTTGAAAAATATGCAGGCACCTCATTCGCGATTAAGATAAGAAACTTAGCTATAAGCTTAATAAATATAAATATAGAATTGCACCCAAAAGATTAATCTGTAATTTGACTATAATGTTAAGCATTTAATAACCAAACACAATAGAAAATATTTTCTTAGCGAAAATTTTGAATAAGCTTTCAGTAAAATTGATATAGTTAAACTAAATAACTCGTTCATCGGGCGAGCGTAGTTCATTATCAAATATTAAACTTTAAACTTCGGGGTTCTTAGTGTGCGGAGGGTATGGTAAGTTAGGCTTATTTTTTACATCATTACAGTCAAAATAACAACGACAAATAAATGGGCCTTTGCATTCTTCTGAAACACGCAATCCATGTTTTGCAATGCAAAATTCCTCACAAATTTTTTTGATACACACGGGTACAAAGATATTGTCACTGCATACTCCTGGTGGGTTGGATACCATCAACTCCATACCTACAAATTTAAAGTACACACATAAGTTAGCTAGTATTAATGGACATGAAGTTATTACTTGGACAATGTATTCCCAAAATGTAAAATCATATGGATTTCTATGAAATTAAAATTTAGAAAATAGTGATTGAGAAGCAAGGAAACAAATATTACGTATGACAACAAGAAACAAGAGAAGTGAAGCGTAAATCGAGGATCTTTTCATATTTGTACTATGTTTTGTTTATGAATGATAAGTGAATGTGATGAACATATTTATATGAGAAGTGAAATAAATTGTGATATGCCTATATTTATTGTTGCATTTATTGTTGACTTTAAACATGTGATAGAGAAAATGCTGGCTAGAATTTCTATAATTAAGTTTAAGAATTTATGGCTACAAACAAACAATATGAATACTCGGGCATAGTGATGACGGTTTATAGTAGCGTTAATTTGAATGTGCAATATTTTCAAGTTTTTAAGTTTTAAACAAATACGAGACATCATGGCCCGTGCGATGCACGGGCTTTGTTCACCGTAATGAATCATCGGTTTTGCATAGTTATGCGTATTAAGTTATTATATGCTAGTTTTGATTGGGGGTAATTGACTCAATAAACTAAGTTTATTTAAGTAAGCTTTTGAAAATAGAATTGTTTCAAGAAAAATACATCAAATTCATGACTTTTCATCATCGTAGCGCATAACATGTTATTCTACATATTATTTCAAATGCGACTAAAAAACACAATCACTTAAAAAGAGAGTTGATTAATGTGCATGGAATATAAAAATATTTAAAAACTAAAAGTTTTTCTTTTTTTTTAATAAACATATATCTTTTCATATAACACATAAACTTACTAAATTAATAGTAATATTATACCTCTCTAAATCATACTATAGCATTTCCCACTCTCAAGTCTCAATCAAACTCAAACTTAACTTTAATCTCGAAAGACATAAAGTTGTACACGTAATTTCATATATCATCTCATGTAGTAGTCATGTGTATCATCACCACCATGCCTAAACACCTATTTCCTTTGTACCATGACATTGTCGTATTCTCTTGTTATATAAGAAGATGTTATTTATCATATTTGGACCATATAAATTAGTCCCTATAGCACAAAAAATATATAAGTTATTTTTACAAATTTAATCAACTAATAAAAATAAAGAGAAATATTGTACAACTAATTACATTTCTTGAAAAATGAAATTGGACTTTTTAGATGAAGAAGTACACCTCCTCACTGTTTCTCTTTCCATACATGTCTATTCTATCTTGTCACCATACCTCATTTTCTGCTCTCTTTTTTCGCCTTTTCAATGTAGTAAATCTAAGAAAAAAAATACACATTATTAGAAGCAAACCAAATTAAATGGTACCACGTTATCATTCATGTGAACTTTTATGAATAAAATAAAACATTACCATCATATTTATTCAATCATATTTATTCGTACACAATTTGTATAAAATTATTCTTCTCTTAACATTCAGCGTAAACCATTGAAGTATAAATCAAATGGCGCATCTGATTAAAACGTGCATCGCGATTCTTAACCAAATAGTTTTAAAATAAGCTGAGTTAATCGAATCTAACATAACCGTTAAATGTTAAACCTCGAATCGACTTGATCAATTCAGGTAGCGTGATAGTTTGATTTCCACAAACACTAATAGCGCATAGAAGCCAAGTTATGGAAGTGGCTACCAAATACTCCGTAGTTGCATCTATAACAAACATTATCAAATTTTTATTCATCTCATCAAACACTTAATTGGTCAAGAACAATAAATGTTTTGTTTGAGTGATTTGGTAGAGTATTGAAACGTTTAACTATTTGAAGATTGCACCGACTACACAAAAATGTAAGATGCTTTGTTAGAATAATTAGGTGGGGTACTTCAATATCTAACCATTTATTTTCATTCTAATGTATGAATTATGTGCAGAACGACGATTTATACTTTTTAATTTATTGGTATTATTTTACATAAGTTTTCTAAAACACTTGAAAAGACATTATTTATAACAACGACCTTAATTACAATGAAACTGAAATCTCAAGAGGCATGCAAATCAACCAACTCAACCAATCTTATTTTAATGCTAAATGCTTTTAAGCACATAATTATTGCATCGTTCAATCTATTACACGCGTTCTTTGACATTAACCTTTTAAGACTCAACAATTATTATGGAATACCAAGCATAGTTCTTAAAGTTGCTCATCCGCAGTTGGTTTTGTTGCTGGGGTACTCGTCTAGGTTGGCTGCTCTTGAATATACAATATGTCTCTATCGCGAGGTTTTTGGGACTACTCAAGGTTCATCATATCTTGAACATTTATCCTCGTTTGCATCCATCATATCTATAATGTATCCTTTATAAGATTTACAGATAAAACAAATACTGTAATATTTATGTGTGAGCTATAACGAAATTACAACATATAGTTACCTTTACCTCATCAAAAGGTCTTCATGACTTCATCCATCATATTTATGTGTGAACTATAAACAAATTATAAAAACACAAATATTGTATTAAGTTACAAAAACAAATCTTTTTAATGGAACCACATGTGAATATGCAATAACCCAAACACATTGGAATACTTAAACACCCACAAACAATATAGATCGAAAAGTACACAAATAAAGCAAAAGAAATGATACATCTAAATAGTGAAATATTTACCTTCAAGATTTGTGAAAATCGACGAATATCTTCACCTTTATATCCATCTAGTATCTTCATATCTTCACCACTAAACACAACGTACAAATCAAATGAAAATTCAATATTATGTTTAACAAAATCATATTTAAAACATAATATAAACTTACGGATGACCATGTATGTTGGAGTATGATTTGATGTTTCCACAGGAAGGGGAAGAGTGGTTGAAATTTTCCCACCCGGTTTTCATTGACTAAACCGATTGATCCCTTTTATTAATTTACACAGATAAAGCTTCTATTCATGAACTGTTGAGGAATAGAATAGGGGAAATGTTAGCTTCTTTGTCTTTCCAATTCATGCTTTGTTTGTCTCACCAAGATGAAGACATTTAAGCAAATAAAGGGATTCAAAACGTGCTGGAGTGCTGGAGAATATATAAGCGGGCTATTTATACAGCATGAATTGATCTATAAATTGAGCGTAACTTAATTGCAAAGAAAATGAAGTGATTCAAAACATTTATTAGGCATATTAATCAACACCATTTATTTAAACAAAATCAACTTACAATTTGAAGGCTTTACACATTCCAGTTCCATCAAGCTTCTGATCATGAAACACAATCTTGCATAATAGAGTTTCTTGACTTAAAGACATTAATGCTCACATTCAATATGGGGAACTCAATCTTTATATATATATATATAGATATAGATGTTTTCTCTGTATATGTAGTATAGATATGTCAGAATTTCAATGTACGTAACAAAATACTAAATTTTTTTTTTTAATTGTATTTCAATCAAGATATCGCATTTGGTATAATTTATGTATGATGTAATTGTTGTTAATATTTCAAGCAAGTGTGTTATATTGTTGGCGTTTCTTACTACTCCATCAAATTAACTACTACCGTCCGTCTCCAAATAAATGTTCATTTTTAAATTACAGATTTTTTTCAAATTTTCAACTAACTTTATTGTTCATTGATCAAATATCATTTCTACATGCTAAAATCTCTTTTGATTATTTGAAACGCAAAACACACACTTATTTTATGCATCTCAAAATAGAAAAATGAATATTTATATTAAGGCATATGAATTATTAATTATCGCATACTTTATATTAAAAAGTTATTTAATGACTTCTTAACAAAGAGTTTGACCATTATTTAATATGTTTTGACCGATGTGTGAAACTACGGATATTATGTGCTAAATAAGTTTGTACACTTAGCTTGTGAAGATGTATTACTTGAAAAGTATAAATGAGATGTTTAATCCTATTTAAGAGAGAGGTTAATTCATGGATAATATAATGCATGAGGTTGACTATTATTTTATACGAGACAGCATGGCCCGTGCGATGCACGGGCTTTGTTCACTGTAAAGAATCATCGGTTTTGCAAGGTTTATGCTTATTTAGTTATTATTGTTAGTTTCAATCGTGCTACTCGAATGAATAAACAAACATAATTGCCTCAAAGAAAAGGTATCAACCGTAAAGAATCATCGGTTTTGCATAGGTTATGCGTAGTTAGTTATTATATGCTTAGTTTTGTTTGGGGGTACTCGAATCAATAAACGAAGTTTGGTTTAAGTAAGTTTTTGAAAATATAATCGTTTCAGAAAAAAGCTATCAAATGCATGACTGACTGTTATCATCGTAAAGCAAAACATGTTATTCTACATATTATTTCAAATGCGACTAAAAAACACAACCACTTAGAAAGAGAGTTGATTAAGGTGCACGCAACATAAAAATGTTTGAAAAATAATTTATTTTTATTTTTTTATAAACACACTAACAATATCATTAACCTCTAAATATCATCAGATATATGATGTTAGGAACTATGTAATGGACATCAAATTGACTTTATCAATCATTTTATCATCGATGAAGATTCATTTTTATAATCTCTTCATCTATTAGCCAATATTTGAACTCTCTTAGATTAATGCATTTAATCAAGCCATTACTCACCTAAAACTCAAAGTATAGATATAATAGATAGTCATTATGGCCCAACGTTCCATATCCATGTTACATATTTCTCAGTTTTCTCAAACATTAGTCGAGATAGTGATTGACAAAAATTGGATCAACTTAGATCATTCTATTATTTGAACCATGGGAATAAGCGTTGCACGTCTTCAAACATTAGTTCTTCGCAATTTTGTTGGTCTATTGAAGAGCGTTTGTATAGGCAAATTTACTAAATGATGTGTGTCTAAAACCCAATATGCTCGGATTGGACAAATCACCATGATGTATTCATCTATCACTTGTCATATAGATGAGTATAAGTATCATTAAAATGTATGATGAAAGACTAAAGGCAAACCAAAATGAGTGTAAATATCATATAGATGAGTGTAAATATCATAACAATGTATGATGAAAGACTAACAAAATAGAGCATAGATTAAAGGATTACATTGTCACCTTATGCAACCAAATAAGGAAATCCAGTCCTAACAAATATTTGGACTGTTTCCCATGTTAAATTTTTCATACACTGAAAATTAAATTAATTCAGCATGGCTAAAACCTAAACATTAATTAAAGTTTATTACCACTCCTACAAACTTAGTGGATATAAGTAGCCTGATACTGGTAACCATTTACGTAATAGTTCCCATGGTTCAGAGCCATGTATAAGTAACACCGCCCATAAATGATTGAATGTGGTTTTCAGCGGGAACATGGTAACTGTAGGGTTTGTTGTCATACGTGTACTGAGTTGGTGGTGCATACTCCTAGCGTAGTTAGTGTTCCGAGGCATGTATCCTGCTGCCACGCCATTGGCACGGGGTCTTTTGTGTTGTGGTTTTGAAACTTCCATGACTCGTTTCTTTTCTACTTTGGCTTTTTCGAGTTGAAGGATGCGTTTCTGTNTAAATGATTGAATGTGGTTTTCAGCGGGAACATGGTAACTGTAGGGTTTGTTGTCATACGTGTACTGAGTTGGTGGTGCATACTCCTAGCGTAGTTAGTGTTCCGAGGCATGTATCCTGCTGCCACGCCATTGGCACGGGGTCTTTTGTGTTGTGGTTTTGAAACTTCCATGACTCGTTTCTTTTCTACTTTGGCTTTTTCGAGTTGAAGGATGCGTTTCTGTATTGGGTCTAATGGGTAATGATTTTGGAGCTTGTGATCTTCCATGAATTTGATGACGCACTTCAGGTCAAATCCTTCTTTTTCATTTGCATTGCATCATTCTGGGTACATGAACATTTGGACATTTAGTTACATAGTACAGTTGGTGAGAACAGGAAAAGTTTCGCAATAAAAAAGTGAATACCTGTCAGTCTGTCACTACGAATGAATTCTGTGTATGGGTTATTCAACAAATATGCTCAATGTGAAAAGATCATTGATTGTTCTTGCAGAACTACAAAATAAACAACAAAGATCATTTATTGTTCTAGGATAATACGTAATATATTTCCAAGGGTCCAATGTGGTTTCGTTCCACTACCTTGCTTTCCGCGCCGCCTATATCTGCCGGGTCCGCATTCTCGTTTGCCATTTTCTTCTCACTGCAGCCTAGGGAAGGAATTTATTGTGGAGTCTCTGTTATTGTCTTCAGCCTGTGTATGCTGCAAAAATGATAAAACCACAAAATCACTTTGAAAAGCATATCCAAACACCCTCTTTCCAAGAAATTCTCCTTTCAGTAAACAGCTTATAATCACATCAATTTCACAAGCCTTCCATTTTATTTTGGTATACCAATGAGAAATCCTTGACTTTACTACATCACTCAAAACTTTCAACAACATGTTTTTGATATTTTGAGCAAGATAGGATCATTCTGAATCTAGAAATTACATATATGTGATTAAAGATAAACGGATTTCTTTAGAAGAGTTTTGTGAACTTTCAGGTTTCTGTACCAAATATGAACTTATACTTGGACTATTTGCAGGTTCCTTGATTCGCCTTGCCAACAGGAATGTGCGTATCTGATCAGCGTCCACGAATCTCTCTCATTTATTACCATAAACTGATGAAGCATCCTGTTTCAACAACATCAGACCCAAAAAATTAGAACTAACTCCAACTGCAAAGCAAGTTTGATACAAAATAGTTAAAACGTATTGTAGTAGCAAATGGTTAATGTCTTAGGTTATGTTCATACCATTTCTCAAAACCGAAGCATCTGTAAACTGTTTCTATGGAAGGCTCAAAAAATCAAAAGATTGGAAACAAAATTCAATGGAAGACTTCAACTGTTGTAATGTTACCATAAATACTTCCTTCATTCTACAATAGGTATCATATGCTGGTTCACTTTCAGCCTTCCATTTTTTCCCTACATTCACAAAATGCAAACGGCAAAAGTAACAGAAAAGAAAGAAGGCTTAAAAAGCATATGAAAAAAGAAGCATTAATGCATAACAAAATATAAAGAAAAGTAGGCGAACCTTGTTCCTTTCCAACACGCATTTACACAATTACACTTGTTCATTGTGAAAACGACTTGCAGCAACATGATGGTCTGTAACAAAGATTCTATCAAACATATCGTAATTAATCCGTAAAGCTATTTTTAAAAAAGTAAATTACTTACGCATAGACAAACCCTGCTCTGTAAGATCACTCACGAAAGAATCGTTAGAAAGTAGTGAGAAAGAGTTTCAGAGAAACACTCGATCGCTGTTTCCCTAGTCCCTGACCCTATAATAAATGAACAATCATAATCAAACGAACCAGGCAAGTTTCACCACGATACAATTATCATACAAAACTACGCAAGTTTCACTAAGATACAATTATCATAAAAAGCTAATCTTACTTAAAAGAGACTGCAACCTTTAATGGGTAGTGCCATATCGAAATAAAAAATTACTCAAACCCATTATCAAAATCAAAAACTAACATCATTGAAAGAAAACCCTAAAATATACCATAACCTTGATTCAGCAAGCTTTGTGGTAACGTGACCCTTGCAACATCCACAACCTTTAGCTTCAAAACATAACCAATCAACAAAAAGACTAAATTTCCAAACATCCTTTTAAAACCCGCAAAAACCTACAAACAATTTTCAAAAGCAATCACTAAAAACACAATCTTTAATTCAATCGTAAAAAAAATAATAAATAAAAAAAAAAATAATAAAAAACCAAAACAATTTACCTCAAATTTACATAAAGGATTTGCAATCTGGGTTCTTGATTTGAAGTAAAATGGATCTTGAAATTGATAAGCCACTGTGTTTTTTTGTTTTATGTCCGTTTGTGTGTGTGTGTGTTTTTTCCGGTGGTTTGATTGAAGTAATGTAATGATAAACCTTAATTGCAAAGATAATGGAGGGTCTCAAAACGTTTTTAGGTATATTAATTAGCACTATTTATTTACCTCTTGAGGCTTTACTAGTTCCAAGCATTTAACCATCAAACTCAAACTTGAGTTTGAGTATGAAACTCAATCTTAATTGCAAAACAAACCGAAAGCTCTTTTCAGGCTCGGAAGAAGCTCAAGCCCATAGGCTTATCTTAAGCCTTATCCTCATGTTTGAGTCTCTTGGCTTATACCATTAATGCTCACATTCAATAGGGGAACTCAATCTTTATATATATATAGAATATAGATACTTTGACCATTGTATAAAAAGATATTGTGTGCTAAATAAGTTTGTACAATTAACTTTTGAATATGTGTTGAAAAATCCAATTGGAGTGTCTTATTCTTGCATTATATATACTACTAGCTTATAGACCCGTGAAATTCACGGGATTTTAGAGGGTTTTTGATTAAGAAAAGGTAAGTACGTGAATAAAGTAAGAAAGAATAAAGAACGTAAACGATGTGAAATTTTCTTTTAACTGAACAATAAAGTTATAAGTGACTGAAAGCATAAAATACAATGGTTTTAAATATCTGTGTAATAAACGTTGATTGCCTCTTGATCTACAATATGTTTGTCTTGAGAAGCAAAATGGATGTAGTGACCGTTCTAAAGCTTGAAGAAAAGCTCCTTTCCGTCAACACCTAATAAGTATTCATTGAGGTCTTTAAAATGGACATTATGCAAAAACCCTCTAAAGACCCCCGTTGAATCACGATTTTTTTTTTTTTTTTTTTTTTTTTTTTTTTTTTTTTTTTTTTTTTTTTTTTTAAGAAATAAGAAAATGAGATGATAAGAAAAATGATAACGTAAACATGTTCCATTTAATATATGAAAGAAAGAATGATACAATGCGTCAACGGGTCTCGAAGCAATTGAGTTTGTTATAGTTAAATTAATAAACGTCCAAGCGTTGGCGTCTCCAAAATTGATTGTCTTGAATAGGAAATGATGTGTGTGAGCACTTATCGATTCAATACCCAATGTCCATGTCGTGCACATCTTATAGTCCATAGTTGATGTAAGTAAAAGCTTGTTGTGACTCATAATATATTATAATTGAGAATATGAGAAAGAAAGAGGGACGTGTGTATTTTACATACCTCTTGAAGTTTGATCATAGACCTTGAAGTACTTTCTTGTATACGACATTCATAATAAAACAACGAACGTAAACATGTTCCATTAATATATGAAAGAAACAATGAGATAATACGTGAATTAATCGATAATCAATTGAGTTTGTAACAATTAAAATAATAAACGTCCACGTGTTATCGTCTCCAGGTTTGACGGTAATTGCTATACATAGAATACTTTTAATGTATAGCAAAATCAATCTATACTGGTAATTGCTATACATAAAATTTGAACACTTTTTCTTCCAAAATCATACCCCTGAACCATACCATACGTTTACTGGTAATTGCTATACATAAAAGGGAATACTTTTTCTTCCAAAATCAATCTATACTTACTACAAACTGCTATGTACAAAACTCATATGCAGGCCTTAAATAAAATATACCAAGTCTTACAAATATCATGTATAAGTATATATACTATTACTATACATTATCATCTAAATTATATTCAACTCTCCGTATATGGATGACCAAATGGAACCTCACTTTGGACAAACAAACGTAAAGTGTACATTGGTAATCATCAAACATACATTATATGAAATACGATAGTCAAACCCCCAAAAGATAAAATAAATTTTTTCTGCGAATGCGATATATGTGTTGATGACGTATAGTTTACACCCGGGTCACGGACCCGATTAGTAAACAATACTAAATACCTAAGCCCACTACGCGTGGGCCGGTTTAACAATAACTGGGCTACCAGTTACACGGTTTCGGCCCACGAGGCCCAAGCCCAAAGATTATTTATGGATGTGATAAAGATATCTCCTAATTATAGGATGTATATCAAATACCCGCGATACGCGGGATACACCAAGGTTTGAGGAACACGAAACCAACAAGGATTTCGTGTCTATATATAGAGGGCATCATAGCTCTCAGAGGTACGACTGACAAACCCTAAAAACTCTTCACAACCCTAAATTCGATTACTTACTCTCACGCCGGAGGATAATCGGGGGAAACAATCCCTCGATAAGCCTAACGGTGTTGTTGCTTTCTTAGTGCGCAGGTCCCCAAGCAATATCATCCAATTGATACGAGGAAAGGAACCCAAACAAGGAACGCCCAAATTTTGTATCAACAAGTGGCGCCATCCTTGGGACACAACACTAAGAACTAGAATGACGAAACACAAGAATTCAAGCCAGCGGACTCCGCAACTGGACAAGACGCGTAGTGATCCTCCAAGGAGGAACTACCCTGATATACCTTCCAGGAAAACCACTGGGACAACCAGTGTGCCTAATCAGCAGGGGTTAGAAACACCCCTGATTCTCCCAACTGTGGAGTTACCTACTGCAACTACTCAGACCACTACAGTGGCCCCAAACAACGAGGACCTACAGCGCACTCTCTTTGCTACTCCCCATCAAACGGCATCCGCTGTGGACAACACAGCGCCGCCAAACGCACCTGATCGCGAGAGGAGGCTTAATCTGGAAGAAGACATCGTTGCGCCGGAGGAAGATACTCAAGAAACAACGTTAAAAAATCTCGTGGCACGAAATTTTGAAACGTTGAATACACTCCTGCAAGAGGAGGCCAGGAGAAGGTTAAGAAGTCGACTTGACTTCAATGGAACCTCCCCACCGCGCTATGAAGAGCGCGACAACATAGGAAGGCGTACCGATGTCCGCTCTAGGTTGGGCACGCCATCCAACTCACAGTACTCGGAGGAATACGAAGATAGTGAGAGACATACTAGTGTCCACACTAGGCTAGGGAGCCGAAAAGCCCATGAAAGATTGGGACGACGACGCTCACCAAGCGAGGGTTCTTCTAGATCTGGAAACAGAAGAATCCACGACAGATTGGGCAGGCGAATCTCCCCAAACGAAAGCCTCTCAGGCTCGGACTTCGAGGAAAAACGGCGCAAGCGCCGCAGAAGAAACGACCCTCTCTCCGACAGCTCCTCGGACAACGAGGATAGCGAAACAGGACACTGGAAGTCCAGAGGGAGACGTCGCAAGGAAGAGGACGATGACATATCCCTCCCTTGGCGTCGCCAAACAGTCGACGCATTCACAAAGCGCATAAGCAACTATTCTGACCACAAGAAAAGGCACATGCCTTCCAATGTGAAAACATATGATGGAACATGTGATCCTGACGATCACCTCAAAATTTTCGAAACAGCTACTACTATCGAAAATTGGCCACAACCTGTGTGGTGTCATATGTTTAATTCCACATTAGTAGGGAATGCGCGAAACTGGTTTAGCAAGCTTCCACGGAGAAGCATAGACGGGTTTGAAGAGTTGCGGAAAGCATTCCGCTTGAACTTTACCCAAAGAAAGAAGTGCGCTAAGGAACCAGTTGAATTGGCCAGAGTAAAACAACACCAAGGGGAATCAACGAGCGCCTACATGGAGCGCTTCAAAGATGAGTGCATCAACATCAAATCATGCCCTGAAATACTGAAAATTTCAGGATTCATGAATGGGATTAACAACCAAGACCTCATCAAGAAGTTAAATGATAAGGTCCCCCAAACCTTTGATGAACTGATGAAGCGCACGAGGTCCTTCATCCAAGGGGAAGCCGCAGTCGCAGATAGCAGAAAAGGATACACGAACTATAGACCGCAAGAACAGTCAAGGAGACAATCCAACGACCAAGGCGGTAATCCTAATAAAAGCTATCGCAAGGAGGGAGGTGCACGGGGAAACGACAAGTATACCCCGCTGACAAAAACCCCACGAGAAATATTCGCAACGGAAGGAGCGAACTTTCCTAAACCCCCGCCGATGCGCACACCAGAAGGGAAGCGCACAGGAACAGGGTACTGCGACTACCACGGACAGAAGGGCCACACAACAAACGATTGTGTCCAGCTACGCCAATTAATTGACAGACTAGTTAAAGAAGGCAGGCTGGACCACTTGGTCAAAAATATCAAAGAAGAAAAGGATAAGCACAGAACTAGGGGTGGCAATTTCTGACCCAACACGAAACCCGACCTGAAACCGACATGAAAATTAACAGGTTCGGGTTGAGCTAAATAGATTTCGGGTCAAATTTGGGTCGACATATCTAACCCGTTTAATAAAAAGGTCAGGTTCGGGTTATGAATAAAATAAACGGGTTGACCCGCCAACCCGTTTAAGATTTTTTTTCTTAAATTAAAAAATATTTATATTTAATTATACGGGTCACATGGGTTAAAAGGTCGACCCGCTAACCCGTTTAACCTGTTTAACTTGTGTAATGTGCTAACTTTTGTATATAAAATGAGTTAAATGGGTCAACCCAAAACCCATTTAACATCTTCAACCCGTGTAACCTATTTAACCCTTCAACCAAGTATATATACGGGTTAAATGGGTCAGGTTCGGGTTACGTGTAAACAGGTTAGGGTTGACGTAGCTGACCCGATGATTTAAATGGGTCAGGTTCGGGTTGGGGTTTTCAGACCCGACAACCTGACAACCCGAACCCGCCAACCCGAACCCGACCTGAATTGCCACCCCTACACAGAACCGGAGATAAAAAACAGGAACAGGGTACTGCGACTACCACGGACAGAAGGGCCACACAACAAACGATTGTGTCCAGCTACGCCAATTAATTGACAGACTAGTTAAAGAAGGCAGGCTGGACCACTTGGTCAAAAATATCAAAGAAGAAAAGGATAAGCACAGAACCGGAGATAAAAAAGAGACACCTAAAGACAAAGCGGACACCATCTACATGATACAGTCATGGCAACGCAAGGTCAAGCAAAAGGTCAGCCAAAGGTTCTCTTCTAGTGACGAAATTTCCTTCCCTAAGTTGACTGCGGACAACGCAGTAGCAGAACCAATCACCATCGAAATACATGCGGGGGGTCACGATATCCATCGTATGTATGTGGATGGGGGAGCATCCGCAGAAATAATGTATGAGCATTGTTTCAAGCGGTTAAGACCAGAGATACAAAGCCAGCTAATCCCGGCCGCGACATCCTTAACAGGTTTCACAAGGGAGAAGATATGGCCAATAGGACAACTACGTATGCTCGTAGTAGTTGGCAACAAAGAGCATTCTACCAAGGCGTGGATGAATTTCATGGTAATCAGATCTCCATCGCCATACAATGGCATAATTGGAAGATCAGGAATATCAGCCCTGCGCGCAGTACCATCCACAGCACATGGGATGCTTAAGTTTCCAGTCGAAGGCGGTGTTGTAACTCTTTACAATAATGTTGTACCTCCCGAGGAATGCAACACAGTTACATGCGAAAATACAAATGCTCAAGAACATGGCGCACCCAAGACACCAAACCTGAAGGTGGCAATTCACCCTGACTATCCTGAACAACAGGTGTCGCTGGGGGGCTCGCTGTCCGACAAAGGGAAAGCTGACGTGTGCGCACTTCTGCAGAAAAACCTAGACGTTTTCGCATGGGAGCCAAAGCATATGACCGGCGTGCCTCGGTCAATCTCCGAGCACAAACTACAAATCCGACAAGGATGTCCCCCGATAAGACAAAAGAAGCGTGACCAAGCTCCAGAGCGCGCGAAAGCCATCTTGGAAGAAGTACACAAGCTGGTTGACGCAGGTATTATGCGAGAGGTCTACTACCATGATTGGCTATCTAACCCGGTCATGGTAAAAAAGAGTGACGGCAGCTGGAGAATGTGCGTGGACTTCACGGACCTCAACAAAGCATGTCCACAGGACTGCTACCCACTACCGGAAATAGACTGGAAGGTTGAATCCTTATGTGGATATCCTTTTAAATGCTTCCTGGATGCATACAAAGGGTACCACCATATCCAAATGGCTAAAGAAGACGAGGAGAAAACGGCCTTCCACACAAGCCAAGGTGTCTTTTGTTACACAAAGATGCCTTTCGGGCTAAAGAATGCGGGAGCCTCCTACCAGCGCCTGGTAGATAATGCATTCGAAAAGCAAGTGGGCCGCAACCTGGAAGTATATGTTGATGACTTGGTCATAAAAAGCCATACTGAAGACGAAGTAGTGCGCGATATTGAAGAAAAATTCAAAACACTACGAAAAATCAACATGAAGCTAAATCCTAAGAAGTGCACTTTTGGCGCTACAGAAGGCATGTTCTTGGGATACTTAATAGAACCAGATGGTATCAAGCCATGCCCTGAAAAGACGGAAGCGGTCATACAACTTCCTTCGCCACGAACGCTCAAGGAAGTCCAATCCCTGAACGGAAAATTGGCCGGTCTGAACAGATTTCTATCTAAGTCAGCGGACAAGTCGTTACCATTGTTTAAAACACTCAAGAAGTGTACAAAAAAGGGTGACTTTTGCTGAACTACCGAAGCGGAGGAAGCGTTTCAGCAGCTCAAACAAACAATAGCAGCGCTCCCCAAGCTAGTCGCACCCCGACCAGGGGAAGAGTTGATAATGTACTTATCCGCGACTCATGGGGCAGTCAACGCAGTACTATTGACAGACAGAAACTCAGTACAAACACCTGTGTACTTCGTAAGCAAGGGGCTCAAGAAGACGGAGATTAACTACAGCCCGATGGAAAAGCTAGTCCTGGCGCTAGTATTTGCAGCCAAGAGGCTACGCAGATACTTTCAGGCGCACCCCATTGCGGTGATCACAGACCAACCCATCAAGCAAGTAATCTCCAAAGCCGACGCGTCAGGGCGATTGCAGAAGTGGAGTGTACTGCTAGGAGAACACAATATCTCCTATAGGCCACGCACCGCAGTCAAAGGGCAAATACTCGCGGACTTCATCATTGAAAATCCAGATAGCGAGGATGTAACTCAACCACCCAAGGAGGAATTGCAAGAACCATGGATCCTGTTTACAGACGGATCGTCATGCGTAGACGGTTCAGGTGCAGGCCTCATTCTCACCAATCCAGAAGGAATGGAGTTTACATATGCCTTGTGCTTTGAATTCACTGCCANACACAAAGATGCCTTTCGGGCTAAAGAATGCGGGAGCCTCCTACCAGCGCTTGGTAGATAATGCATTCGAAAAGCAAGTGGGCCGCAACCTGGAAGTATATGTTGATGACTTGGTCATAAAAAGCCATACTGAAGACGAAGTAGTGCGCGATATTGAAGAAAAATTCAAAACACTACGAAAAATCAACATGAAGCTAAATCCTAAGAAGTGCACTTTTGGCGCTACAGAAGGCATGTTCTTGGGATACTTAATAGAACCAGATGGTATCAAGCCATGCCCTGAAAAGACGGAAGCGGTCATACAACTTCCTTCGCCACGAACGCTCAAGGAAGTCCAATCCCTGAACGGAAAATTGGCCGGTCTGAACAGATTTCTATCTAAGTCAGCGGACAAGTCGTTACCATTGTTTAAAACACTCAAGAAGTGTACAAAAAAGGGTGACTTTTGCTGAACTACCGAAGCGGAGGAAGCGTTTCAGCAGCTCAAACAAACAATAGTAGCGCTCCCCAAGCTAGTCGCACCCCGACCAGGGGAAGAGTTGATAATGTACTTATCCGCGACTCATGGGGCAGTCAGCGCAGTACTATTGACAGACAGAAACTCAGTACAAACACCTGTGTACTTCGTAAGCAAGGCGCTCAAGAAGACGGAGATTAACTACAGCCCGATGGAAAAGCTAGTCCTGGCGCTAGTATTTGCAGCCAAGAGGCTACGCAGATACTTTCAGGTGCACCCCATTGCGGTGATCACAGACCAACCCATCAAGCAAGTAATCTCCAAAGCCGACGCGTCAGGGCGATTGCAGAAGTGGAGTGTACTGCTAGGAGAACACAATATCTCCTATAGGCCACGCACCGCAGTCAAAGGGCAAATACTCGCGGACTTCATCATTGAAAAGCCAGATAGCGAGGATGTAACTCAACCACCCAAGGTGGAATTGCAAGAACCATGGATCCTGTTTACAGACGGATCGTCATGCGTAGACGGTTCAGGTGCAGGCCTCATTCTCACCAATCCAGAAGGAATGGAGTTTACATATGCCTTGTGCTTTGAATTCACTGCCATGAACAACGAGGAAAAATACGAAGCCCTAATTGCTAGACTACGTATCGCAACACGAATGGGTGTACGCAACCTAGAAGCAAACGTAGATTCCCGGTTAGTGGCCAATCAAGTGTCCGAAGAATACGAAGCTAAGGAGGAAAACATGATCCAATACCTTGAGAAAACAAAATCCTTAATCCAAGGATTTGACAGATTCACAATCACACAAGTCCCTAGAGGGGAAAACAAGAAAGCAGACGCATTGAGCAAAATTGCGTCTACAAGCTTTGCACATCTGTCAAAACAGGTATTGGTAGAAATCCTAAAAGACAAGTCGATCTCCGAGATGGAAGTATCCACAATCATAGAAGAAGAAGGCCCTACATGGATGACCCCTATTGTGGACTTCATCAGCAAAGGCATACTACCCCAATAACAGAAGGAAGCTCGACGAATACGCCGTACAGCGCAGCGATTCGAACTTAGAGATGGTGTCTTATACAGGTGCTCATTCCTGCAACCATGGCTTAGGTGCGTAGGACCCCTCCAGGCAGATTATGTACTACGAGAAATCCACGCTGGTTCATGCAGTATGCACTCAGGACCACGGTCTGTTGTGGCGCGAGCCTTAAGGTCAGGATACTACTGGCCCACTATGCACCGGGACGCACGAGATTTGGTACGCAAATGCAGCGACTGCCAAGTTCACAGACCAATCCCACGCCGACCACAGCATGAACTAACACCGATAACAGCACCATGGCCCTTCTACAAATGGGGTATAGACATTGCTGGACCTTTCCCTGTTGCTGCGGGCGGATTGAAATTCCTTATCGTGGCAATAGATTACTTCACCAAATGGATTGAAGCGAAAGCAGTGGTGACAATCACGGGCAACCAAGTCAAGCGATTTTTGTGGGATAACATAGTATGTCACTTTGGATTACCTGGTGAAATCATCTCAGATAACGGAAAACAATTCCGTGACAATCCGTTCAAAGATTGGTGCGAACAGCTGAACATTACGCAACACTTCGCGTCAGTAACTCACCCATAAATAAATGGTCTGGTTGAACGCGCGAATAGGAGCCTGGGTGAAGGAATCAAAGCGCGTCTGGACAGACACAAAGGAAGATGGGTAGAAGAACTGTCACATGTTCTCTGGGCGCACCGAACAACTATCAAGGTTAGTAACGGAGATACGCCCTTCTCCTTGGTCTATGGAATAGAAGCTGTCATACCAGCTGAAATTGGAATGCCAACTATCCGTACTGCGGAAGTTAACACTACTACCAATGATGATGAGCGGCGCATAGATTTAGATCTATTGGAAGAGCGACGTGAACGCGCAGCTATACGTGAAGAAAAAGCTAAGTCAAGAATGAAGGGGTACTACGATGCCAAAGTGCGCAGCACTTCATTCAGACCAGGTGACTTCGTATACCGCAAAAATGACTCAAGCCGCACAAAAGACACTGGAAAGCTAGGACCAAAGTGGGAAGGACCTTACGAGGTCATTGAAGCACTTGGAAATGGTGCGTACAAGTTACGCGATAAAGATGGGCAAGAGCTACAACGAACGTGGAACGTTCGCAACCTTAAGCGATGCTATCTTTAGAATAGGCTACGGCCCAACATGGACACTCACGCGCTTTAGAAAGTGCTCCAATAAAGATCCATGTAACTTTACTTTTTAAGTCTTATCTAGATAAGTATTTTTTCTTTTACAAACTTGCAAGTATTAATAAAACATTCGCGGTTTCTAGCTAACTCCGCGACAAATTTGTTTACATTGTTATTTAAATACTGTTTATATTTCAATGCGTTGGTCACGTTACCTTTAGCCTACATGGCGTGCATGCACTAGTTAAATACCCACGTTGGTAAAAAGGATGAGTTAACCTACTAAACAACTCGTTGAGTAAGAGGGTTGCAAACCCATCAACTTTGGATCACGTGTCCTTGTTAAACACCTTGCGCTCAAGACATTGGCGCAAGTTCCTTGCGCATCCCATGACGGATGCGCAATAAGGCACACTGTGCGCGTTTAACAACTTAGGAAATCAAAACTCTTGATTCTTTTTAAGACGACAAGTAAAACTTATCAAAACTCATAGAAAACTATGAATATTTTTTTAACTAAGTTAGTAAAATTCCATACACGACTATGGTCTATACTTAAGGAAATTCGTATATAATTATGATACTTTCCTAAGATATACTTAGACAATCAATGATATCTTTACGCAAAGATACATGAGTTATACGCGAACTACGAGTTCAAAAAACATAAGTACTTGAAAAGTATAAATACGCTTAAGTACAAAAAGGAACTTCATATATCAAGAGCAAGTTCATACAAAATTTGGTTCAATACAAAGACTACGTACAAAAAGGGCTATATGCTATATGTACGCCTCAAAGGGCTGGAGCCCCCACTCAAAGCCGCTTCCTTTGCATCCTTGAGTCGCTGCAACAATGCTGCATCATCAGGGGAAACGGTGGCCACAGTGACAGGGACGCCGTCGGTCCTAGGCAGATGCGCAGCGCCTATGCCGCACAGAATGGCCTTCCCTGCTACGCCTTTCTTTCTTGCGACCCTGGATACATGAGCATTTAGAGATCTTTGCAAAGAAATCTCCTTCTCAATACGGAAGGGATTCAAGATATCACGCGGCTGAGCAAAGATTGGTACCTTCAACTCGCGCAGACTTCCTGCCAATCAGAGTAGACAAACATATCCATAATAGATTAAGTTATAATAACCACTAATAGAATTCATCCTTAGTTATAAGTGGACAAGTATACTGTTTTCGTATCTCATACTCGATTTAACTAATTTGTAGTAGATACAGTGTACACACATTATAGATACAAATAAAATTAAGAACACAGCAAACCTAGATCCCTCCGACCGGCGCGTCCCCACCCTGAAGCCCTTTCTCGGAGGACCAGTCGCCAAGGAATATTGTGACGGAGCTCAAGCTTTCCCGACCCCGTAGACTGGAGTAATGCGCTGCTCCCCACTTTTGCGCTACCGACTCGCCCCCCGTAGCTGTGTGCAAGCCATGCTACTCAACCTGCTCGAGCACGAGCCGCTCCCAGCTTTATGCCCCCCCCGACGACCGACCTCTCCAGCTGACGGCAGCCATGCCCTCGGCTCTCCTCCGCCCTGGCGCCCTTTCGCAAGGCACCGTTCCGCAACCGCTCCAAGGCGGACTGCAAGCGACCACAAGCTAACGAAGCCGCGCAGAGCGTCTCGCGCACAAGGTCCCGACGGCCACAGATTCTCCGCACCTGCGCGAGTAGAGCCACCCCCGACCGCTCCCGCTGCTCACCTATCCCGTCAGCAGGTAACCCTCCTGTGGCACCTGCATCGAACACTTGCAACAACAATATCAACACAGCCACTTTCTGCAACCTCGAGGATTCCAGCCAAGGAGCACCCTCGCGCCTGCACAAGAGTCCACAGGAAACCCCACCAGCATCGAGTATTTTTTATATGAGCTGTGTACCTTCTCATTCTTATTGGTTTAGTCTTGTTTTGGTCTTTGTGCTTTTAGTTATTCATTCCTTTTACTCTTTTTTTCTATACTTTATATATTTTTTATTACTTGTTTTTTGTATTCGTATTCTTAACTTCTTTCTTATTTTATTTATTGCTATTATTCAGCCTTTTTTTTTTTTGTTTTCTTGGTGCATGTCTGTCTGACACCCTTCATATCTTCTCTTTTTTTTTCTTTTTTGTTGTATTTTGAAGTTGTTCTATTTGATTTGATTTTTTTTCTATTAATCTCGCTTTTCTTAGGTTATTTATTTTCCTTTTTTCTTTGAAGTCTTTTATTACTAATGTTTTCTGTCTTTTTTTTTTTTTTTTCCCCTTTTTCTTTTTTTAGATTTTGAATTTATTTTTTTTTCTTTTGATTCTTTCTTTCTCACATTTTCGCGCGTTTGTATCTGTTTGATCAGGTATTAGTTTGTCTCCTATCAATTTTTTTTTTATTTTTGTGAGGGGCTTCACTTTTCTTTCATATGCCTTGCAAGGAGAAGCTACGGCATTTGAACTTCTACTTGAACCTGACTGGCGC
>LBNU01008643.1:198411-246077 GCA_014162995.1 Artemisia annua | reverse complement strand
ACGATTCTTTACTTCCTAAGCTGGAAGTTCCTACTAGATGGATAAAATCCTTTCCCATTAAGATTAATATATTTGCTTGGAGAGTTTGTTTGGATAAGTTGCCAACAAGGTTAAATCTTTCTCTTAGAGGGGTCGAATTACCTTCTATTCTATGTCCTATTTGTAGTATCGCTTTAGAGTCTTCATCGCATCTTCTCTTTTGTTGCCATTTAGCTCAGCAACTGATGCTCAAAGTTGCTCGCTGGTGGGAGTTGGATCATTATGACCTTAATTCGTATGAAGATTGGCTCAATTGGTTCAATAATATCCGGTTATCAAAGAGACTTAAGGAGATTCTTGAAGGCACTTGTTACGTAATGTGGTGGGCTATTTGGAACTTTCGTAATCAAGTCTTGTTCGGGAGTAAACAGCCGCGTATGGAGTTACTTTTTGATGACATTGTTCGTTTATCATTTTCTTGGTGTTCAAACCGTTGTAATCTCAACCTTGATTGGAACTCTTGGATGAAATGTCCAAGTTCCATGACTTTGTAATTCCTTCTAGCATCTTGCTAGTTTAATAAATTTGCCGTTCTAAAAAAAAATGATCATAACTCATGCTACGAAATATTATTAAAAAAACTATAAGATATGCCTTATAAATATTAAATGTAACATGGATGACCATATCCTCGAGGCAACACCTTCGGATCATAAAGACATGCTGTTCATTAATATACACATAATAATCATTTAATATTGTATCCCCAAATGCACTGAACACCAATAGCGAACTATCTGCTTAAAAATATTGAATAAGAATTTTATTTTCTCAATTTACAGCTTTATCTAAATGATACACCAACCTTGAATTTGTGTCTAAAAAAAACTAGTGAACATACGAAAAAATAGTCATCCATGTATGACAATTGCAAAAGCTTGGTGGAGTTAGTATAAAGCAAAACTAGTTATAATGCCCGCGCACGCGCGGGTTTTTTTTTTTAATTTTTTTTTGAATGATATATTTTTATTTATTAAAAAACAAATAATTTAATATTTGTTTTGTTTGATTTATGATTTTTAATTATATTTGTTTATTATTAAAGATAATCATTTAAAAAGTTTATTCTATTGATAGTTGCATCTTATCTATAATTTTTTGTATTTATCTTCTACCTGTGTAGTATATCAACAAAAGGATATAAATATTACTTAATTAGGGAAGGTTTAGTTTTTTTGAAATGAAAAAGTCCCACTTGGGGTTTTGTTGTATTATATAAAAGATGGTGTATGACTCAATATTGGTTGCTATCTTTATAAAAAGTTTGAAGTTTTATTCATATATATCATCCTAAATACAAAAGGAGTCATATAATTAGGGCTGCAATCAAGTCAAGCTATTATCAAGCAACTCGAGCTCGAGCTCGAGCTTGGCTCGATCGAGTCAAGCTTTTATCAAGCTCAAGCCCAAGCTCAAGCCCAAAAATTAGCTCGAAACATTTAACAAGCCAAGCTCAAGCTTTGGATAGCTTGGCTCGAGCTCGTATCAAGCTTTTATCAAGCTTTAATATAGATATTTTAATATAAATTTCATATAAGTAATTAGGAGCAAATTTGGTTATTAAGCTAATTATAAGGGCTTAGTTCGTAAATATTGGATAATGTATTCTAGAAAAGTTGTTCATTTTATGTACTCAACTCGGTAATAATCATTAAGGCTGCAAAATGGGGTATATCATAAAGGGTAATCTGTAACAAAGTGGCAACAGGAACAGGAATATTGTTTCTTGCAGCTAGTTTTGATGATGGCGTTAAAGTTAAAGTGTTACTACGTTGTTGTCATAGGTATCATTGTGAGTGTGTCGATAAGTGGTTAGTTGTGAAATACAGAAATAGTATTTTCACTTTTATTGTAAGGATCTGATGTATCTTTAGTTTTGAAATAGTATTGCACTTTTATTGTTAGTGTAGTTAGCTTGTTGCAAGTTGCAAATGCATGAAGCCAAGATATCTTTATGTACGATGCATGAGTTAATATCTTTTCTTCACGTAGACAAACACTAACACAATATAAACTCCCAAGTTCTAACAATAGAATGCTAAGAAAATCATCAAGTTAGAAGATCATTTTACTAAAGAATTCAAGATCTATGAACCTTATGAAGCCTCATGAGATATATTTTGTTGATATGTTTTATACATTTGAACCTTAATTAGTACTTTGGCTTATGTTTCATTTTGATGTTCGACTTGGGTACGAGAATGTTGTTCTTGGTTTTATTAGTGTTAAATCAATCTAATTTGGTTTTCAAATATGGGTTTAGCTTGCTTTACTTTATACTTATATTTATTGTTGAGTTTAGCTATTGAAAACAATATTTTTGAATTCGTTCAAGCTTTTCAAGCCAAGCTCAAGCTTTGCTCGAACCTACTCAAGCCAAGCTCAAGCCTGGATGATGAAAGCTTGACAAGCTATCAAGCCAAGCTCAAGCCTAGTGTTTTTCTTTCAAGCCAAGCTCAAGCCTTGTTGAGCTTGAGCTCGGCTTGACTCGATTGCAGCCCTACATATAATACTAAATAAAATGTTTGAAGTTTTAACATGTTTATTCATAAAGGTTATTGCAATTTGCATGCAACAAAATAAAAAACTTTAATAAAGTTGAGTGTACTACGCACATATGTACAAGAGAATGTTCGAGGTACAAAGTACAAACCAGGGCCCAGTAGGCCCATTTACAGTTCAGTCATTGACAATTGTGGACCGCTTAATAACGCGATATGCACACGGTTAAAACGTTAAATGCACACGTAAGTAACAACACATAGCGAAGCATAGTAGTTATAATTATTTTATTTTAAACTAATAAAGTTGTAACACATAGTTACGTACTTATTGTTAGATTAACAGACGGATGATCTTAGTAGGACCAGATGATTACGAAAAAAATCTAAAATTGACAGTTATCATCAAAGTTGTTGGTTATTTTCGAGCAAGAAAATTAGACCCTCTCCTATGTGAAAAAGTTTTATATTGGGTTTCTTTAAAAGAAATTTTCTACGTAGACAAAATGATTCAACAAGGCTTCAAAAGTAAGTTAAAAGACACATATATATTTCTAGGATGGATATATACCAAAATTCATATACCAACTTATGATCGCAAAACTCATTAACGACATAGGTTCTAAAAACAAGAGTTTCGCATATATAAAAGCTATAAATTGAACTTACTCATCACAATGTTCTTCTAATTTGATGGCTGCACTTATTTATTCTTGCATTATTTAAGTATTTATACGTGCCCGCTTGATATTTTTTTACGTACTTTCTTGAACCGTTGTAAACATGCAAGCTCATGTTTGTCTTTTAGTTCCTTGACTCACAATCCATGGATCATTAATCTCATCCGTTTAGGTTAGTTGGGTTTCCTAAAGGGGTGAGTTAGCCACACCCTCCCTAAGCCACACCCTCCCTATGATTGATGCTTCTGCCGGTTGTACGGTATGCTTCACGGGTTGTACTGTTTGACCAAAATAGGTGGACCCCCCATGGTAGGGAGGGTGTGGTTATTGCATCCCTTCCTAAATATCTGGTTGTCAATGGTTGTTTTATGTGTAAATGGGATACAAACCCATATTTCAAGTTGATGAGAAATCATTTTGGATTGTAGTAGGGAGTAAGGATCAAATGAGAAATATAATTAAGATGAGAAGAATGAGAAGAAACCACAACCACAAATATTAGATGCACTCACAAAAATAGATGCATCTTCCTATTATTTCTCTTTCCTTATTTAAAATATGTGGTCACAATTTTTTCTCATTTTTCCCATTTCAATTATTCTTCTCACTAGATCCATACTCTTGTAGTAGGTACTAAATATCTTGAATATCATCTATAATATCTTAAATGTATCTTAAACCCGGTCCTCCGAAATGTATTTCCAGTATTACGGTTCAAAAGATTTTGTGCACACAGTAATATTTGATCCTGGCTCCGTCCCTAAGTCCTTAATAATTTTTTTAAAATAAAGTTTTATACTTCATTCTCACCGTAGCGCAATGAGGAAAAAAGCAAGTAAACTTTTTATGGCATTTCCCAAACAAACAAACAGGACCAATCATTATGAAATGGGAGATGATTTGCACAGTTTATTAAGGGGGTGCTTGGTTGGGGGTAATGGGGGTGGGGAATGAGAAAGGAAATAATTAAATATGTCTGGTTATGACTAGTGAATGCAATCATTGTGTAGTATTGGGTAATGTGGCATTATCAAGTAAATTGGGAGGTATGGTAATGATTACCCACCAGCAGCAGCCGCCACCAACACCGCTAACCACCACCACCAGCCACCACCATTAGTCGCCGCCGCCACCACCACCACCACCAGCCACCACCATCAGCGACAACCACCACCACTAGCCACCACCACCAGTAGCCACCACCACCACCACCAGCCGCCACCACTAGCCACCACCGCCACCACTAACCACCACCACCACTACCACTGACCACCACCACCACCAGCTATCACCACCAGCCACCACAACTAGCCGCCACCACCACCAGCAGCCACTACCACTAACCACCAGCACTAGCCACCACAACCACCACCAGCCACCACCACTAACCACCACTACCAGCCACCAACACTAACCATCACCACTAGCTACCAACACCACCACTAGCCACAACCACCACCACAAGCCACCACCACCAGCCACCACCACCACCACAACCACCACCACAACCAACCACCACCACTAACCACCACCACCACTAGCCACCACCACCACTACCACCACCAGCCACCACCACCAGCCACCACTAGCCACCACCACTAGCCACCACCACCAGCCACCACCACACCCGCCACCAGCCACCACCACTAACCACCACCACCAGCCAGCCACCACCACTAGCCACCACCACCACTACCACCACCACCACCACCAGCCACCACTATCACCACCAGCAACCACCACCACTAGCAGCTACCACTACCACCAGCAGCCACCACCACCACTAGCCGCCACTACTACCAGCCGCCACCACTACCAGCCGCCACCATCACCACCAACCACCACCACCTTGGAGGTTAATGTGTTTTTCTTAAACCAAGCATCATCAAAGATAATGATAATCTTCATTCCATTCCTTTGCATTCCTTTTGCCTTTCCCTTTCCGATTCCCCATTTTGAACCAAGCGCACCCTAAATGATTGAGACACTCTAATTAATTGTGTTTGGACATTTATACCATTACATGGGTGAAAGTGTAAGTTTAACTATAAGGGTATCAATGTCTAAACACAATAAATTGAAATGTCCCAATCACTTTATGGAGTGTGCAAATCACTTTCTTTTATGAAATATCTATTTACTAAATAAAAATGATGGAAACAAAGTTTTTCAAGGATTTCAGTGGTGGAAATCAGCAATGAAACATGGCTCAAACAACAATAGGAATCTTATCTAAACCTAACAACCTAACTATAAAGGGATCCAAACGAATATTGGATCTTGTAAGTATCTTGATATATCATACAACAAATTGCAAAAACATAAAAGAACATCCATCATCCATTGCTAACTCCATACAAAGGTATCTCGTATCGAGACCGAAACCGTATAGGATATCTAGCATGTTCGGCTATTGGAAATGAATGCAAAGATCTTAGCTGAGAGCATAATCTTGTTTGAACGAGATTAGTGATTACCATCGTTTTCATTAATCACACAAGAGTACATTGTCCGACCCATTTTCACCTTTTATATTTTTGGAAATTATTTAGCATGAGATGAAATACTTTGCAGATGGTCTGCCTTTAATTAGTGGATCACACTTTATGACTAAAGCAACTTTTGATGTTGTTGAACTCGAATTAGCTACAAGCCAGCAATCACGTTTCTCTTAATAAAACACATGTTATACTTAGACAGCAAAAAACTACTGTATATATTCTTAAATGTGAATTACAAGCATTGTTAAGAAACAAAAAAAAAGTCTTCAACATCTCAAGTATGATACATGTAACGTAACAACACCATTTACTAACAAGATGATCATAATTCATGTCACGAAATATGGTAAGAAAAACTATAGAATATGCCTTAAAGTATTAAATACAACATGGATGTCCATATGTCCATATCACCGAGGCCACATCTTCGAAGCATCAGACATGCTGTTCATTAAATACACATGCTACTCATTATTACACATGCCCAAACGCAGTCATGAACACCAATAGCAAACTCTCTGCTTGAAAATATTGACCAAGACATTTCTATTTTCAGTTGAAAACTTTACTTAAATGTTTAGTCAATACTAATGTAAACAATAGCAAATTCAGAGATGATACACCAACTTTTAACTTGTGACTAAAAAAAAAGCTAGTGAACATATGAAAATCCATGTATGACAATTGCAAAAGTTTGGTGGAGTATAAAAGCAAAATGGGGTATGACTCAATAGTGGTNATGGCGGTTTTATGTGTAAACGGAATACAATCCCATAATTCAAGTTGATGAGAAATCGTTTTGGAATTTCAAAAAAAGAAATCGTTTTGGACCGTAGTAGGTACTAAATATCTTGAATATCATCTAAAAAATCTTCAGACGGTCGTGTGTACCATATTGATATACGGCAAGAAAAATAACAAATGGGATTTTGTGTAAACTAGCTCATAAGTCCAATTACAATTCTTAAGACACTGAACATGTGTTTATCTGTATTGTATGCATTTATATTCTTGCAATGTCGATTTGACATCCAAAAAATTGTGCCAAATAATGCTATATTTTCTCGCTAATAGAAAACTTCTCGCAAGATATTAATAGATAATGTTGCAATGCTTTGTGAAATAACTTTGATTTAAAACAAACTTATTAAATTGATGTAATTTCATATTCGAGGCATATTCGACATCTTACAACATAAACATTTCGTTTACAAAAATGGTTCCAGTGATTCTAAACTTATAGTAAATATTATATTTTGTACATAAACATCCTTTATTTGTAATACTTATAGCATAGCTCGAGTAAAGCTTTCTAAAGCTATAATTTTTTACATTTATACACTGTGTCTCAAAACCCGCGGTCGCAGAAGCGCGAACAAACCTCCCATCCGTGATTCATTAATCTTTCCATTCGAATAACTTATGAAAAAATAGAAGTAACTTTTGGTGGCTTTTCTCAAACAACAATGTACGTCAAATACCAACTAAAAACATGACCAATACTTAGATCAACATGATAAAGATACATATAATAATCACAATGAACACACACATCTTTTAGATGCACACGGCTCACAAGCCGCCGTTTCACTTTTACAGAAAAAATTGCTTTATTTCAACAATTTTTACGTACTAACTCGAAACCAATAATTAAACCAAAAACATTCCTCTCTCCAAAAATTGTCGTTGTAGACACCACTGGCCCAACATAACGCCAATAGAAACACAAAGTACAACAATAAAGAAGAGGAGAAAAAAAAGAGATACTTGGTTGAGTGGAGACGAGCCAACCCCCTATGTACGAGGGGCTGATGTTAGATTCGTTATAGGCGGGTGTGTATAGGAATGGCACGAGAGCTAAACCGGGGGTGTCGCTGGGGTTATAGATGGATCTCCTTGTTACACAAGTTCATAAACTTATTTATATAACTTGGATGATACTGCATTAACTCGATTGAAACGAGCATATATTTTAAACTAAGAGTTTTGCGTAACCGGCGATATATATGCGTGTATAAAGTTGGGAACTTATCACAAAGTTGCTGATGTGATCAGTGGACTGGTATTGGTATTCTTGCATGTGTTTAGCTATTGTATAAGTGGTTGCTTGATATCCTTGACGCTACCTTTCTTGAGCCATAGGGTTGGGTGAAGGACAGCAGATGTTTTCTTGTTTAGTTTCTTGGGACTCCCAAGCCCTGGGATCATTATTTGAGCGCTCGTTTAGAGTTAGTGGGGTTTCTTTAAATACTGGTGGGTCGGTTTGTTGGCTAGTGTGTCAAGTGGGTTTTATGTTTGTTTGTAAGCTCAGATGGGTAGTTTGTTTCCTTGTTTCTCACTTTCTTTAATCCTCTCGAATTATGAAGTTGGATGCTTTGTTGTATTGTTCATTTTCTTTTGGGATATATTGCTGCTTTAAAAAGATCGTCGTTAATTCGAGATACGGGATCCCCATAGTTCAAGTGATGAGAAAATCGCTTGGACCGTTGTAGGTATAGAATATCTTGGAATATCAATCGTATAGACATCGTTGAAGCCTGTCGTAATTACCATATTGATATGTGACAAGAATAAGATGACTGACAATTACTCCTTTCGTCTCATATCTGTAGTCTATATATACTTCTATTTCGATTTCGAGTTGTCCCAAATTAATTGTCCATTTTAGGTTATTATTACAAACATTAAAGAAGTTTTAAATTAATTAGTTAATGATAAAACCGTCATTGTATAAAGGGGAAAAAAAAGTAATGATGATGCTTTCCTTAAGCTGCATGGTTTTTCATTTTTTTTTTGTCTATAGACAATTATTTTAAGACGGAGAGAGTAACAAATAAGATTTTGAGTAAATAGCTCATAATTCCAATTACAATTCTCAACTAAAGATATATTGAAACATGCGTTTATTATATGTATGTTAAATTATTGGCGATGGTCAATTGACATCCAAAAAATTGCAAAAAATGTTATCTTTTCCTTGCTAATACAAAGTTCTCAAAATCTATACTACATTTAAAGCATTAATGACTCTCTCTCCAAAATTTTAAAACTTACAAGAAATTGAGCATGGTTTACAACAATTTAATGCACTCAATTTTCAGAATTACAACAAAGTAAGCATATTGTACAACAAAAGAATGAGTGATGTCATTTTAAGACCAAAATTCTATCAAATAACATTAATGCTATTAAAAACACCCCTTCACCAAAAATTACAACTATTTAAGCACAATATACAATAGCTGCAACCAATTTTCAGATTTACAACAAAATAAGCATAGTGTACAACAAAATAAGCATTATATAATTTTCAGACTTATTTTCATACTTACAACATTAATGTTATTAAAGTGGTCAATCTTTACTACCTTATAATGCATTTAGGACATTTCCCTAAATGACAAGGCTTAAAATTCAGACTCTTTAACTTACTTATTATAGATATCTTGTCTTTTGATAGTCATCAATACCATTGTAACAGCCTCCGATCATTATTATAAACTTATAACCACTAAAAATCATTACTATCGATAACGATTATTAAAAATGTGTAACTGCATCCACCTTATAAATCAGCTCAAACCATTTCATATCTCACACACAACCAAATACCCCCACAGTTCATCACAAACGAAGAACAAACCCCATCAACAAGCCACAACTATATCCTAACCCTTCACAGTCAGCCACAAACAACAAGACTTGAAATAACTAAAAGATCTCAGTTTTCTCCTATCTTATTCAAAGATTCGTTCTTAAAACAAACGTGTAAGAGATTAACCATCATAGATCTATCAAAAGCATAGCTTTTCTTTAACCATCATAGAATAAAAAGAAATATGTTTCATTCTTGTTTTATTTCGTTTATAGAAAACACAAATATAACCTACCCGATACCTTTGGATAGATCTTGAAGCCAAAAATGATTTTGGTTCTTCATTCAGGCGAGTTTGTTTTCATGGAGTAGTAGCTGAAGATGAAAGAACAAATATAGTATTCAGTGTTAAAGATTAGTGTAAATGAGATTGTGTTAGTTTTGAAGAAAAAAGATGGTGGCTGAGAAAAGATTGAAATGTTTTTTAGGGTTAAAGTGTTTGTGCTACTTATAAGACAAAACCAAAAATACTTTTCGTATAGATTTGTTATGTGCCCATTAAGAGTAGTCTGGCTTTTCATTATTTGTTGGTTATGAGCCTATTAAAAGTTCAATGCATTTTGCTTTGAATTGTTAAAATAAATTACAAATAGTAATTGCAATTGTTAAGGTATTTGTAATGAAAAGGTTTTATATTTACTTTTGTGTGATTGTTTTTAGACGTTCTATTGTTTTTCATATATGATAATAATTTATAGTGCATGTGTTGTTGTATATTTCAATGGAGAGTTTGACGTATGTTTAAATTTTATTTAAACCTGTAATACTCTATCATAGTATTCAAAAAAGTAAAAGACATCCTCCTTATCTCGGATAAAACAAACCGGGAAAAAAACGGGTATGAATTTATTAAAGTCAAAAGTGATAAATGCTAACTTAGGATTTAATAGAAATTATACATATTCATATCTATACTACTTTATAATGCATTTGAGACATGTTATTAATAAAAGGCTTAAAAATTCAGATTCAATATCTTACTTATAATGAAAATATTTGTATTAATTTTGCAATTAATTCAATACATACACATAAGCTTAAAAATCTCGGCTATCTTCTTGGAAATTAAATACAAAACATTGTAACATCAACAATTCAAAACATTGTAACATCACACACTGATACAAAACTTATAGTAAAAGCCTCCAGCATTTAAAACAAAATTGGGACATCATACATAAACCTCCTCACTCTCGTTACATCCCCACACACACAAAAGAACTTAAAACCTTAACTCTCTTTTCTCTACTCTAAACCGCCCTCGCTATAAACCATCATCGACAGACACCAACAAAATCCGCCACTAGAGATGGCAATTTGTGTCCAAACTAAAAAAAATGGGCTAAATGGGCAAATTTTTAAAAGATTTGGGTACATTTGGTCCCCCTCTTTTTTTTTAAATGGTCATATATTGCCCATTTAGAAGTTAAATGGGTATAATGGACACATGTTTTTCTCTCAATTGGAGAACATTAAATTGTTTTTAATATATTTAGCTACTTAAATATAAGTGAGGTGTTACGTTTGAGGAATTTTTGTTGTTGTTTTAGGTCTTTTTTAAAGCAATTCGTATAACATGCGCCCGTTTGGCCCGCGCCCGTTTATCCCGTGCTCGTTTAGCCCGTACCCGTTTAGCCCATAGCCCGTTTAGCCCGTAGCCCGTGCCCGCCCGGCCCGCCCGTTTTGCCACGTCTACCCGCCACTATAAACCCGTAACTCTCTTTTCTCTTTTATCCATCACAGATTTGTTTCGAAAAATAATAAATAAAAGAAACTCTTCATAGATCCTTTCGAAGCAAAACTTCTCTTTAAAAGAAAAGAACAAAAACAAATCGTTTCATTCTTTATTTAGTTCGAGCAAAGAAAAACAAAAAAGAAATACCTACCCTATAGACCACACAAACAATCTTAAAGCCGTCTTTCAACTAAAAAAGTACAAACACAATTAGTGTGTTGATTGGTTGTTAAAATCTGGTTGCAGCGTTCTTTTTTTTTTGGGTGAGAGTACAATGTGGCTGCGTTTTTTTTTCTGGTGAGATATATTAGGGTTTGAGTGCTATAGTTAGGATAATTAGTTTAAATAGCTACTCTAATACGGAGTATTTAGGTTAGTTGTTTGGGCTTGCATTTAACAATTGATGAAATGGGCTTCTATTGGACTTCCTAATCCCTTATTAAAACACGTCTTGATTTAAATTTTGGAATGTGTTATTTGTTTTAAGTGTCAAGAGTTTTAAGTGTGATAGTAAGTGAAATACTTGGTATAATTCTGGATTTATTTGGGTTTTGAAATACGGTTATTTTTATTGATTTAAATTTTTGGGTTAGTTGGATATAACTACCCTGAACAATATTATTTGATTATATATTTTTCCTACCGTGATAATATTATCGGTTACTGCTCTCTATTGTTTTCGCATCACTGGTGTATCTTGCTATTTTTATATGGTATGATATAACATTTTTTAAATTTATTTCAAATTAAACATCTCGCTATCCGTAAAATTAATGTCACGAAAAACTCATTATCGAAAAGTAATTGATCACTGAAAATTTTAGCTTCAGGGTACCCGCCGCGGCAACGCGCGGGTACCTTGCTAGTGTTATTAATGACCATAATAACTACTACTTACAAGAAAAAAAACATAGTGTACAACACTTTAATGCACATAATTTTTAGACGTACAAGACAAGAAGCATAGTGTACAACAAAACACCACATTAATGCTATTTAATGTAGTCAATTATTTAACTGGTAAATAAATACAATTAATATAGTTATTAAACCACCCCTTACATAAGAAATACAAATTATCAAACATATTGTACAACCAAATTAAACACAATTCATGCATTAAATTTCACTACTTCAAATAATAAAGCACATTATACAAATATTCAAGCCCGAACGGGCAATGAGCCAATTGGGCTTGAGCTCAAACGGGCGCGGATCAAACGGGCTCGAGCTCGAACAGGCACGGGCCAACGGGTTCGAGCCCGAACGGACAATGGGCTATACGAAATTCTTGATATCCGTAAATTTATTGTCAAAAAGAACATAATAAACTAAAATACATTATTCATCGAAAATTTTTATTTCAGAGTATAAAGTCAATAGCATATTTTGTACATAACATTCTTGTAGATACCTCTAGCATAGTTGGTCATTACCTAATCGCTTGCCCTCATAATTCTCATCATGAGGTCAAGGGTTCGAGTCAATGAACCAGCTTTTCTAGAGCATTTTTTTTTAGCTGGTATAAGCTACAAGAAGTAACCTTTGATTTTAAAAGATTATGGAGGATTATTATTTTTAGAATCTCTTATAAGTTATGTCTGCTAAACAAAGATTATTTTTTAAGTATCTTATTTTTTTAAAAAATAAGCATAATCTCTAAACAATCTTGTGTGCCAAACATTGATGTAACCTATAAGTGCTATAAGTTTTTTTAAGATAAAGTTTTATGTACTCCATTCTCACAAGAGAAACTTTTGGTGGCATTTCCCAAAACAAACAAACAGGACCAATATATATATAGACAGGATAATAATCATAAAAAGAAAAGAACCCAATAAATAAACAGAGTACGTAATGGGTGGTTCTTCATCTGTGCCTCAAAAATCCATCCATGAATTCGCTGTCAAGGTTTCAATCAATCAATCATTTCATCCCCACATACACAAACTTATTTCATGTTATAATTTTTTTTTTTTTTTTTTTTTTTTTTTTTTTTTTTTTTTTTAAACTGCAGGATAGCAAAGGTAAGGAAGTGGATCTGAGTGTTTACAAAGGCAAAGTTGTTCTTATTGTTAATGTTGCTTCCAAATGGTATTATTTATTTTCTTGTTTTTTTCCCTTATTTTTTTTAAGGTTTAGTAATATAATGTGTGTGTGTTTTTTTGTTACTGATTAATATGAATTGTTTGTTTTTTTGGGGTTGAAACAGTGGATTTACAAATGCTAATTATCCTAAGTTGAATGAGCTTTACAAAAAGTACAACAGTAAAGGTATGCATTTTTCCTATAGGCCCCAGCTATTATATATAAATTCATTATGTTTGAATCAATAATCAGCTATACTATTTTAGTGTTGTAAAACAAGTATAAAGTTAAACGCGTTGCAAATCAAGGGATTAGCGTATTTAGAAGAGCTTGTTGGAAAAGCCTTAATAGAATTTACATACTTTAGCCAATAAGCTCTCACAGGGGGTTTTTGTTTTGGCTTATATAGCGGGCTTATGTCTTATTTGGTTGTAGGCTTATGTTTCATAATCTCACTTTTTGTGGCTTATTTTGAAACTTTTCGGCTTATATAAGCTTATTATGACATACCAGGCTAATATAAGCCGAAAAGATTCAAAATAAGTCACAAAAAGTGAGCTTATGAAACATAAGCCGAAATACAAATAAGCCATAAGCCCACTATATAAGCCAAAACAAACACCCCCTGAAAGTGAATTTAGGTATTAAACTCCCGAAATAAGCTAATCCAAACACCCCGGCTAAGTGCAAACTTGATCTAGTAGTTAGACGAAAGATATGAGTCTGTTTCAAGAGCTTAACATGTCTATCAAGTCTATGCTAGATAAATCCTCTTAGATAGCTAGATAAAAACTACTCGTAGCAAAAAAAGCTCTAAAGTGTCTGAGAATTTAATAAAACCAACTCAATTCAGTTTTGTCCCGGAAGTAGTAGTACACACATTTGACAGTTTCATCCAATTACTGATATAGGTATAGTGCTACTGCTACACACTAAAAGTTACTTACTGCATTTTGACACTCCCAGGACTTGAAATCTTGGCATTTCCATGTAATCAATTTCTGAAGCAAGAGCCCGAATCAAGTGAGAAAGTTGAAGAATTTGCGTGCACAAGATTTAATACCGAATTCCCCATCTTTAATAAGGCAAGTTCTTCTAAATCCATATACAAACAAAACATATGCTATGTTGATTTGTTTGTTGGGTGGGTCAAATTTAACTGATTAATTTGTGTAGGTTCGTGTCAATGGACCAAATGCAGCACCGGTCTACAAGTTCCTTAAAGCAAGTAAAGGGACTATATTTGGGTCTAGCATCAAATGGAACTTCACAAAGTTTCTGGTGGACAAAGAAGGTCAGGTTATAGGTCGTTATGGAACAGCCACGTCACCGTTATCAATTGAGGTAACTCGTTACACACCTTCTTAGATTTCTGTGGCAAAATGGACGAGCTGGATAGTCAAAATAGGTTCTGTGGGTCTGAAACATTCACAATTATGTTCAACTGTTTAATAAACAATTTATGCATCAAATAAAATAACAAAACTATATTAACACAATATTAATAATAAATTATTGATAAAGCGACTTAAAATGTTGTATGCATTCGACCCTCTCAAACCAATTTGACCCGTTTTCTTTTTAACTACATTTTCTGACTGTACGTGTTTGAATAGACCTATTCGTAAGCTCCACCTTTATCATTTCTCCTTTTTTTTTTGCGATCTTATGAAATTTATTACAGAGGGAAGACGATCCACAAGGCGTGGACAAAGACTGATTGCGCCCATATGTGCCGCGAGTCAAGTATAGACTATACAGTCCTCGGTAACTTCATGGCATGAAGCTTAATACTTAAATTTTCATCTTGTTTTAGTTGATTGAGTGTTATTGGGCATATGTCATTACTCTTGATATCTGAGGGTTAAACTGGATAGGCATTATGAGTACATCTGTTACGTAATGGTTTGTGTTACCAGCAGGAATTACAAAGAGTAATGTTTTGGTTTTAGTAATGAATATTGTGTATTGTTTGATTCATTTATTGAAGTGCATATGTTTTGGTTTGTGTTACCAGCAGGAATTACAGATTTAATTAGGATGTTTATCCTTAATTTGAATTGTTTTAGTTAGGATAAAATACAAGTGTTTTAGATTTATCAGTTTGCTATTACTTAGGGGTTTGTTAGGTTTTCTTTCCTTTAAATGTAACCTGCGTTTCATTCAAGGAAAAAGTCAGAAAATAAAAGTCAATTGAGTTTATCTCAGAGATCGTTGGGTTCTCTCTATTGAGCCCTTAACCCCGTAACTTGATCATAGACCCGGGACCGTAACAGTTTGTTTGTATCTTGTGCGTGCGGCTGTAAACAAGTAGAGCTATTATCGATATTTTAGTTTAGTGCTAGTTGCGAACTTTAACAAGTTCATGTACATAATACGAGTTTGATACATACGACAAGCAAAACTCCTGCTTATAAGGACTTGGCTCAAATTCTTGCCGAATTTTCCAAGAGCCCTAATTTGTAAAAATGCTAACATACATGTAACTAGGATGGGTAAATGTTGAGTTCTATAAGTTATTTAAGCTCAAATTGAGCTATAATCAAACACTGTTTCTGATAAATATTTTTGAGCTACTGAAGCTCTCAAATCAGCTTTGAATCTTCTGAGCTTGAGTCAGCGTCATGAAGATATGTCGAGCTATATAAGCGGGTTTGACCTTTACCCAAGGTCATCAAGTTAAGTTTGTCTCATCTTGCTCTCAGACGCCAAATGAGACTTGAAAAACACACTTTCAGCTGGTAGTTATATATCGATACCAAAAAAGCCATGATATATGATCTAAAAACTGTATTAGCAAACATTGCAATACAATAGCTGCTTATATGTTCTACTTTAATCGATTGATTGACTTTCAGAAGCCATCATCAAAAGTTCAGGGTAATGTTCCAAATTTCATGCTTATGTTATCATGATACAGGAGTATGCACCATTTATAACTTCAGGACATACAGTTGTTCAAAATCCGAAATGTTGAAGTTGAAAAACAGACATCTCCATCATTCTTTGCACGGGTACTAAAACGTTTGGACTGATGAATTTATGAACTAAACTAACAAATAAACGAGCTCGGCCAAAATAATTAAACTAAGCTAGTAACAATCTCTGTTTGAAAAATGTTGAGAACTACAACACAAATATCGTTCTAGTATATGCAACTAACATACAAAATTTCGACCCAAGTTGGTCAAAGACAGTTGCTTTAAGCAAAAAACCAGTCTGTGACAGCTTTGAAAAACTATTTTGTTACCACAAAAAATGGATTTGAAGGCTTATGTAGCAGTATATATCTATTATCGAAATCCATTATTGCAAACAAATCCAAAACTGAAGCCTGAACCAAAAGACACGCACTTGTTGGACAAGAGTTGTCATTTTCTTAACATCTATTATCGATAAGGTTATGATGACACATATATGGCTAATGTTCACCAACAATACCAGGACAAGAGTTTGGCATGTGGGTTGAACCCCATTATGATCATATAAACCCGACATTCGGAATCTTGAACAAACTAACCCCGGGCCATTTTTCGAGTTTTAGTGGAAGTATGAAAAGAGAGACACTATTAAACACACGAAAAAAAGGTTCTCATAATATTAAGTTTCATGCTACTTTATAGACAATTGCCGACTTGAAACACAACAAAAACAAAAAGTTCACGTTTGTTGAGAAAGCATGCAAATAGTTAAACGTATATTTACATCGGTAAAAAAAATAAATAAATAAAATAATAAATAAATAAATAAATAAAAAATTACATCGGTAAAATGTGAAGTAAAACTGTTACAAGTCATTCAGTAATTTTATTCTGTGTTTGTATATTGATCCCATAGGGAACATGGTAGGGATACATGAATTTATGGGGTGTACCTAACTTACACTTGTGGTACATGACCAATTGTCTCATTCATAGTCTAAACGTGCAACCAAAGCTCTCAGCTTTTCAACTGTTCTGAGCCACAAAAACACAAACCAAAATGCTGGTATGAAACACACAAGTTATTAATGCATATATGCACATAGTCACATATACCAAAGAGGGTCCAGTTGAACCCACAAAACACATTTTTGTACTTTTGACTTGTGACTCTAACTTTAGTATAGTACTGTATCAGTTATGCATACATAACTTATTTTAGTTATTTGGGCGCTTTGAATCAGCAATATATATGTAACATATGCGCTATTGATCGAAAACAACAACTCAAATGACCACTTAATATACAAAAATCATGCAAAAACCAAAAGCATGTATATGGATTTATCAACTTAAAACACTCATAATGTTTGATTAAACCGGACTTTTTAGCAAGTTCATAGAAACTTATCCATGGGCTCCATGAAGCAATGTTGGTTTGTTTAACCAATCATTCATGTTAACACACCATTTGCTATTGAAACATACATGTATGTTTGTGATCATCTTATCAAGCCATTTTTCAAGACATAGATGGCCCCTTTTGACCATTAGGATAGAAGGTTAGTGACATGTCAATTTAATTAATAATTTTGCCATTGGTCCAAGGAGGCACGCCAGTAGTTTAGCCCTTATCTTATGAACCCCACAAAAAAAAATGAATTGAAGGTTGGGGGGTATGCAAATATACCACATACTAAAAATCTATCATCTGTCCAAAGCAAAAATGACTAGAATTAAAACAATAACGCTATATTGTCGTGTACATTAAGTAGTAAAATCTGTCTATTGTTTTGGAATTGTCAGTTTTCGCTCTGGATAAGTTGCTACAAGTAGGCCTATATATAGAGAGACATGTAAGTACATGTGTAGAATATTTCCATTCAAAGAGTTAAACAACTTCTCTAGTCTCAACTTCAACTCCTCATGGCAGCTTCAATTAGTTCATCAACCTTCAAGTTATTGAAACAAAGGTCACTAGTGAGATGCTCAAAGCAAATTCGGGAACAAAAGGCGCGAATTTATATCATATGGAGGTGCACAAAGTTTCTTATTTGCTCACAAGATTAAGAAACTCTATGGAGGTGGTTTAAGAATTAAGCATTAGTTAGCGTTAGGAAGGTGTGAGTTTTAGATGTTAATGATCTTTGTATGTATATAGAAAGAAATGCTTTGTAAGATGTTCTATGTATAATGACAAACTAATTACTTTTAGTAAACCTCAAATCCAAAAGTTTTTATTTACACTTGTCGATGTACATAAGCTGTTACAACTAATTGTGTAATTCATCTTGAAATAGGATAAAAGGCAAACCAGATAAAAGACTGGTTTCAAGTTCATGTGAAAGTTTGGAAGTACAGTTCTAATGTTTGTTATTGTGTCTCTGCACTAGTAGTTTCAGCCATCAAGAACACAATAAGTACGTTAATGAAATGGCAACTTAACATGATAATCAAAGTACCTTAAAACATGGATGTACATAAGAGCATATTGAAGTGTTAAGAATAGTCCCATCTCTCTTTGAAACATTGAAGACTCAAATTTCATAGTTAGTAAGTGATCACGTGAAGCTGTCTTGTTTGTTAGACATGATATCTTACGCATACATGATGTATGCTTCTCGAAAACAATAGTATACTGGATTTTGGGCCGGTGTCCCCCCTTTGTAATTACAAAATGTTAAAGGAAGAGGTGGTCCTCGGGTATGTGCGTTCATATCAGAGGAATTTTTATAAGGTTTTGCATTTAAAAAATGTGTTATTATAGTGTATTTTCAGAAAAGAATTACTATGATAGTCCATCTCAGATACGAAACTTGAATCTGCAAGTGTTTATACAAAATGTCTGGTTTTTAAGCATTTTCAAGCTCTTGTGAGTAGTGCTAAAAACAACCATGGCCATACAAAGAAGTGGGCAGAGCTCAGTTACATTGAAGGTTTTAAGCCGTACCTAACTTACGATATATTGAGGACACAAGACACAAAAGGAATGACAAACTGTTTGATTCATACCGAAATGTGTAAGAGCGATTCATGTATTTCTTCGTAAGTCATAACCAAACCCCACATACACCTAAAACAACAATCAGTGACTCATTTTATGTGGGCTATATTTACATCCACATAAAAAGGGAAAAAACAAAGGAAACAATGTCAGTTGTTTGACCCATATTAATGTGAACATATATACCATATTTCTGTTGGAACATGCATGCATGTCAATTTTTCATCTTATCTAGCCCTTTAAGACATGTATGGCCCTCAGCACTGCAATGAATACATAGTTCGTATACATCGTTTTCTACACGGCTTAGAAAATGTGTGATTGTTTTCTATCAACTTGGTCACACTTTTCTGTTGCACTGATACAAGTAATCATAGAGAAATTCCGCGCAATATGTTCATATATGAGTTAATTACAGAACAAGATAAAAAGGTTGATTGTTAGACCCCCATTCATGTAAACACACCATGTGCAGTTGGAACATGCATGCTAGTTTAAATTCATCTTTTGCGGTCGTTTCTCAGGACATGGATGGCCCCTTTCGCCAACTATTTCAGGAAGTTGATGACATGTCATCTTAAGAAAAGTTTGGCCAGTCCCAAGGAGACATGCCAGTAGTTTTTCCTTTATCTTTGATGACTAAAGTCACCTTATAATTATAATCACAACATGTCATGTACCTTTCGTAGCTTAAGTTGTGGATCACTTTGCGTTTTTCAATTGCTGAACTACCATAGGCACTTTAGGCTGGCTATATATAGAGAAACATCATACATGTAAGTGTCTGTGCAGAGGTGCTTTAGTTCTGTGGTATACATATATGATGGCTGCAAGTTCATCAACTTTCAAGACAATAAAACAAAGGTCACTAATGAGATGTTCAAAGCAAATCCGGGAACAAAAGGCGAGAATTTATATAATATGGAGGTGTACTGTGTTTCTTGTTTTCTCACACGATTAAAAAGTAAAATGGATTAGTGGGGTTCAAATTGTAAATCTTAGCTTCTGGAAATTGTAAGTTTAAATGTTACTGATCTTTGTATGTAATAGAAAGAATATTGTGCAAGGGTGATCTATGTGTACATTTGTAAAAGTACGTAGACTCAAGTCATTTGACACACGAGTTGCGAAAGACCAAATACAAAACTGGCTTCAAGTTCCAGTAATAGTTTGAAATTTCGACACCATCACAGAAAAGGAAGACGATTATAATGTTTTGACCTCGTGTAACCACCTACTTTTTTGGCAATCTAATAACTATTCACCACTAGAAATCTTTAACTACCAAGGATGATAGACATAAAAAAAGAACTAGACCTTATCACTCGATTTCATCAAAATCGACCGCTATCTTTTTTCTGACGAGACAGCTACCTCGTTGTCAAAAGTTGACCAAGAACAACAGGACCCTCAGTTGACTTTGCTTGTCCAACTTAAGCTATTTGTGCAACCATAGGTTCATCTTTCAAGTCGGTCTCAAATGCCACATTCTTATTGCCCTCCTGTTTCTGTTTATCCTAATAAAAGATTTGATATCATAGAAAACAATTTGTTTTTCGGAGGACCAAGTGAAGTCGTCAATTTCCTACTTTCACTGGTTCCCAAGTGCCAGATTTTGTTGGCCCAGTTTTCACGGATCTTTAATCAATGATATACCAAAATAATGAAATAATCTGTATTTTCTATAAATGTGTCATCGAATGTAAAGTTACATGTTCTAATCTATATATACATGTCGAATGGGTACAAATGAAAGGGTGTGTTGGTTCGAATGATCCAACAGATGTGTCCCTTTGATGTTGTAACTGCTATTTGGCAGTTATTCCAGCGAGTTGACTTTTTATGGTTTGACTTTAACTTTCGGGTTTGACCTTTAATATGGGTAGATTGGGATTAACCCAATATTCTCCCCCTTAATCACAATCGTCATCTCCTTGATCTTTAAGTCTTTTTGATTCATCTTCTGGTTAAATCCACCATTTGAGCTACTACTGTTTTAATTTCTTGTAGTGCTTGTGATCATCCTTATATCCAGGTAGATCAATTTTCCTTTGGTTACTTCCACCTTTATTGCTGTGATCTTCATTATGTCCATGTTGATCGTATTTTTCTAGTTATTCCCACCATTGTTGTTGTGATCTTCCTTAAGTCCAGGTTGATCATAATTTTGGTTGGTTATGCTACCAATACCTTGTCTTCTTATTGGAGTTCCTGCAGCGTATATATCTTCCTTAATTACAGGTTGACTTATGCTTTCGGTTATACCACCATCCAAGCTTTAACTGCCAACTCCTTGTTGTTCAATATTTGATATTGTCAATTTGAAGTTGAATGGAATTTCCTTCCATTCTTGCTTCGTGATTCTTCTTGGTTAATGAAATTCCTGGTGCTTCTTCAATAGTTGCCATAAGTAATGTTGGTTCCAAGTCTTCTTCAATGAGATTGGATTGTTCCTCTTTCTTTGATGGACATTTGTTTGCAAAATGCCCATACTCCTTGCATTTGAAGCATAGCACCTTACTCTTATCATGAGTAAATTTATTTGATTTGCTGTTTGATTCTTTCTTGAAATTATTTTCTTGGCTTCGCAACAAATCTTGTCCACATTTTTCATAGTGTCTTCCGTGAGTAATGTTATTGTCGTGACGTGTAAACAATAACTTATCTTGATCGTTATTGTCCTTATTCTTCTTAAACTTAATCCTTTCTTCATAGGTCTTAAGTCTTCCTGTTGCTTCTTCCAGTCTCATAGTGCTTAGGTCGGAATATTGTTCTATAGATGCGACTATTTGCAGATACCTATCAGGTACAGCATTTAGTAATTTCCTAACTAAATTTTGATCTTTTATTTCGTGTCCTAGACTAGCGGCTTTGTTTACAAGAGTTGTGAGTTTTCCTGTAAAGGTGTCTATTGTTTCGTCTTCCTTCATATGTAACAACTCAAAGTCAGATTTGAGTGTTTGTAGTCTCGCTTGTTGAACTCTCTCTTCGCCTAAGTGTCTAGTTTTCAAAGCATCCCAAATGGCTTTAGGGGTTTTGTGCTTTGTTATTTGAAGCAATTGTTCTTCGGGTAAGGCTTGGTAAAGATATGCAATAACAGTATTCTCTTTTTTCTTATCGGATTTAGTCGTATCTAATGGCTCTATTGTTTCCTATAACCCATTTGCCTCTAAAATAATTTGCATTCGAATTGCCCATAGTGAGTAATTCGCGGGTTTTAAAATCGGGCATTGAAATTGAGGTGTAGTATTGGTTATACTAATTTCCTTCTTTCCATTATCACCTTCCTTCGTCATATCTCTAGGATTTGAGAAAAAAATAATCTCTTAAAATTCTAAGACGGGGTGTGTTAAAAAGAAATCTAGCGTACTTCTAATGTTTTGTGTCTAAATGACAATTAAAACTCTATAGGACTAGTTTTAATCCAAAAACTATCCTCGGAGATTTTATATTCTAAAATGAATAACCTAATGTTAATTTTTTCCTTAAAAATTATTCCTAATAATATAATAAGCAGTGTAATCACTAGGTTATTATATTTTCTAAACCTCGAAAAAAAAGATACTAACTTAAAATTAAGGAAGTAACTTATAAAAACTATACAATATATTAATTGAAAACTAATATACTATATATGTCAAAAAATAAAGTCAAGGGTGGTGTTTGCGAAGTTTGGAACCTGGGGGGGTTATTAAACCCGATGCCCTTTTGTATATGGTTCGGTTGCCCTAATCCCTTATTGCGCCTCTTTTTTCCTTGTATCTCTTTGGAGACTTGTCATGTAGCTTTAAAACTTGCCAAGTGTCCCAAAGTGTATACCCTTTCTAGACCAAAAAAACTTGACTTCTCAAAATGCCTCAGGAGACCCGGGAGACTTGTCATGTAGCTTTAAAACTTGCCAAGTGTCCCTCTTTTGTACTTTGGGAGACTTGTTTTTGTAAGAAATGTGTAAGACACTTTATGCACTTTTTCAGTCATGTTTTTAGGAGACCTCGTCTGTACTTTGGGAGACTCTTTAATTTTTGTCTTTTTCCTAAATTTAGTCAAACAAGATAAATAGTATTTTAATCAAAAACTTTAGGAGACTTACGTCTCCTGTACTTTAGGAGACCTATTGGTACAACTTTTTGGTACACTTTTATTTTTTTATTGCATGCTTATATGTGCCACTTTAGGAGACTTACATCCATATCCATTTACTTTAGGATAATTTATTCTACATTTTTTGTACAACTTTTATTCATTTAATATTAATTCTTTTATTCATGTATATTCAATCACACATTAACAACTTCAAATAAAAAAACACACACACATAGGTGACTCGTGGCCTTCCTTTAGCAATATTCTAACTTTATTTACCCATTAGTGACCTCGATCGACCCATTCCTATGTAAATGGATCGATGTTTGCCATGTTTACCACCTCTCCGTAGAGAATTCAGTTCAACTTCAGTATACTTATGCGATTTATGGTCGAAATTTTAGTAAATCCGAATCAACATGAGATCTAACACTTTCTTTCAGGTTATTGGCAATGACCGTTTATTTTTTGGTCATGCAATATATTCCCAAGAACTTGTGTCGTTCTCTGGTGCTCTACTTAATAACATAGTTGATACTATTGCACAAGAATCTTCACAGGTGATCGAGTAAAAATTTAGTTGCTATAAAGGTTTCATGTCTTTGTCATGATGCTAATTAATTAATTTTGCTTAGTCTGCACGAGGGAAGTTGGCACTTGAAGCTTGCAACTGTATTGCCTCATATTAGTATCTATTCTAAAACCCAAAGCAGCACTGCGTTGAAGTGTTTTTTATTACGGGGGTTTTATACCACTAATCTTCTTTGTGATTGGCTGTTAACGCATGGTTTGTTGTAAGTGGGACACTTTGCACACGATGAATGGACAATGTACACTAAACATAACGGACTGCTACAGTCCTTGAGAAACAGTACACTCCGTTATGCGTTATATATACATCCAATTTTGAAGAGTGACACTGTTTAGCATTTATGAAAAAATAACACATGTTACCAACATGTGGAGGTTCCTGTACGATCAGACATTCATACCATACTTTTCACATGTAGCATTTAATACACATTGTACAACCTCAAATTCATATGTCGGTTTGCAAAAATACATATTGTGTTTAGAAACTTCTAAGGCACATGTTAGTCTTCTTCATCTGATCATTTGTTGGCATTCATAGACAAAATAGCAGAATCTTCTTCAAAAGGTGTTGTGTGTCTTCTCTTAATATTTGTCTTATTTCATATGTTCCTTCCATCTAACTTTTTTCTGATTTGTTTTCCCAGGATCATCTACTTTCACAAACCATTTCCTGCATTTGCACACACAAACAGGTAAACAAATCTTACAAATCTGGTATATTTTTCCCTTTTCATATATTATTTAGTTGCTGTGGTTAACTTTACTAATGGTTTTGGTTGCTTTAAAAAAAAAACACAATATACAAATAACAATGGTGATTGTTTCCATATCAGTTATCTATATTATCTTTGACAATTACATCAATTTAGTTTACAGTAATCTCTTAGAGTTTTTGTTACTACAAAATTAGAAACTATGCATGATAAATCAAAAAAAATAAGGGTAGTCAAAAAAGAAAGTGTAGTTATACATACCAAAATGTGCATGCTTCTCTGGATTTGGAAACGCAACAGTTAGACAATTGTAGCTCTGGACATGCAACTGATACATTTGAGAATCTTCAACCACCATCAGTTTCACCATATGTAAACATACCAAACCCTGAAAAAAAGAATCAGTTCATTACAAGTAAGGGCCAACATTTTCTGGAAAATGAGAATAGTTACGCAACTGTTGGTAACAAAAGAAAAGGTTGTCAGCAAGATCCCTTTCCGATTGACGCAGGAAAAAAACTTAAAGGTAACTTTCAGTTTTTATGTAGTATTGATTTTGTTATAACATTTGTTCATAGAATTTTTATATTTTCATTAATACAGGTGTTTCAGACGAAAACCAGTTTAAAGAATATGGATATATTCCTCAAACTGGAATGCCTTATATGGACTCTATCAATCGAAACTTTCCTATTGTATCTACTGTTGGTGACTGTAACAATTTATCGAAAAATTCAGTTGCGAAAAACCTAAATATATCATATGGTAAGTTACCATTGTTAGTACTATGTTTGCATGCAAGTATTTAATGAAACATTAAATATGAGTATATTAATGTAAAACCCTAAAAGGGACAAATTTATTACCCCATTGGGTAATAAATGCATCAAGAATTGGAAACCCTAAGTTGTAGAATGTATTGAACATCAAAGGTGTAATAAACCTGTTTTCCTATATCATTCTTGCAGGCAACTATTATCCATACTCTAAAGGCAAAAGCATACATATACAATCTCCAGATAATTATGGAAGGCAATTAGAAGGAGTATTCGACACAAATGCAGCAGGTTTGTTAACAATTGCATGTGCAACTTTAGATGTGACAGACATTATTTAACCTATACATACTGTGTACTTAAAGTTATCATTATTTTTTTTTGTTGTAGGATGTTCCATCAGCAACACAGTTTACGCTTCTGCTCCTATTGTAAACACACCTATGCCAGCTATAACATTCGTAAATAGTTCTTCAGATTGCAGTGCTATTAGCAAAGGTAAATTACATACACGTGTTTTCACTATTTTTAAATCTGTTGTGGCTGTAAAGAAATAGATTATGGTAATAAAGATTTGATGTTTAATTGAAACATAACAGGAAAGAAGAGAAAAAATAATCAGACCTATACAGAGTATGGTGAAGGAACATCTGGCCAAAAACGCAGATGTAGAAGCAGACGTGCAACTGCAGCTATGAAAAACAATAATCTAACACTGTCCAATGAAGGTAGAAAACAGTAACTGTTAGGCAAAATGGTAATACAATTAGTGGTAACTAATCCTGATACAAAATTAAACAGGTTACCTTTTCAATGCAGGTGTCTCGCCATTATACATTGACATAGGAGATTGTTGTTGGAAATGCCAATACTGCAATGCGGCGTTTTGGTACGGAGAACGGTATTGGATAGGCACAATGTGTCCAGAAGAGAATAAAGACCCAAGGTTTCTCCAACTTTATATTTATGACACAGAAAATGAGGTTAAAAACAGAATCAATGCTTTGGGTGGTGAAGAAAAAACTAATCTGAATCCTCAGATTATACAAAGTCTAATACAGATTTTAGACGACAACAATGAGTTGGTTCAGATATTCAGAACAGCTCGAGACAAATGTAATGAAGGCAATGTTCCTGAATTTAGGGTCCAGCTGTACAATGTCGTGGGCGCACAGCAATATCAACTACCTTCTACTGGAACACTAGGAGCAATAGTGTTCGATGATGGTCCGAATACTAGAACATATTATGATATCGTAGTAGAGTATAGAGACCGAGGACCTCAAAGAATCAATAAGCTTCATAGCTCATATATGTCGCTGCAGTTTCCTCTTCTATTTGTTTATGGGCAACCAGGGTATAATACAAAGCTTACGTTACGAGATATCGGCAAAAACAAGAAAAGGAAAAAATTATCTATGAATGCATTTTATACTTATCAGTTACACGAACGGTTCGATGAATATGGGCTGTTGTTTAGAGGTGGGAGGCTATTTCAACAATATGCAGTATCTGTATATTGTACACTAGAACAAGATCGACTCGATTTTATAAGATCGAAACAAAGCACGTTCCGAACCGAATGCCTATCTGGGATTTCTGATGCAATTTCAAGAGGAGACCATGTTGGAGCTGATATAGGGAAGAAAATAATTCTTCCATCAAGTTTTACTGGAGGCCCAAGGTATATGTATAGTCATTACCTTGATGCTCTCGCCATTTGTCGTGTGCTTGGAAATCCACAGTTTTTCATTACATTCACATGTAATGTTAACTGGCCAGAAATCAAGAGAAAAATGAAAGAGTATCCAGAACTGACGCCGTCAGACAGAGCTGATGTTGTGGACCGCGTCTTTGAACAAAAAGTTGAAGACTTTATAAAGATACTTAAAGAAGAAAACATCTTTGGCCGATGTACTGGAGGTAAATGCATAATTTTACACATTATATTTTTTGCATTAAAATTTCATCCCAATTTTTTTTAAACTAAATATCTTATCTTAATTAATGTAGTCTATAATTTATTTGCAGTTCTATATACTATAGAATTCCAAAAACGGGGTCTTCCTCATTGCCATACATTGTTATGGATAGATTCTAAAGACAAAATTCAGACCCCCGAACAAATTGACAACTTTATTTCAGCAGAATTACCTGATAAAGTATCTGACCCTGAAACTTATCGAGTTGTGGCTGATATGATGATACACGGTCCGTGTGGGAATGCTAAACCAAACGCACCGTGTATGCAGGAAGGTTCGTGTAAAAAAAATTCCCAAAAAAATACAATGACGCAACGTTCTTCGATAAAGACGGGCACGTACATTACCGAAGGAAGAAGACAGAAGACTATGTCCAGCGAGGAGAGCTACATCTAGACAACAACTATGTTGTACCGTACAACCGCCTGCTTTGTCTAATATTTCATGCCCATATAAACGTCGAGTATTGTGGGTGGAGTATGCTCATAAAATATTTGTTCAAGTATATTTCGAAAGGCACGGATAGAATTGCTGCAAAAATTGCAAGACCGATCGGTGATCCAGGAACATCATCAAATGCTCCAAAGATACAAATAGATGAAGTCCAAAATTTTATTGATGGCCGGTTTATATGTCCGCACGAGGCATTTTGGAGAATATTCAATTTCCCTATACACCATAGGGAACCAGCAGTTCAAATTCTCGCTGTGCACCTTGAAAATATGCAGTCAATAACATTTAGAGAAAGAGAACCACTAGGGCGTGTGATGTCAGATGATTCCAGGAAACTGACAACGCTAACCGAATGGTTCACTTACAACAGACTATATGAAGATGGAAGGCATTTAACATATATAGACTTTCCTTCACAATATGTCTGGTATGACGATTCAAAGCAATGGAAGCGTCGAAAACGGAAGACAAAGTCTTCAATTGGTATATCAACAATGAAGAAAGAAAGAACTACATTATGTTTGAGATTGAAATGATACTAAACAGCTGTTCAAAATCAGTTCAAGAATTTGGATTAACGCTTCCTCCAGAAGAATTGTTGTCTCACCTCCATAACAGATTATTAATGGAAGAAAAAAACTATGACAGAGAAGAATTGAGAGAAGAAGCGATGGCCAATATTCAAAGATTGAATGATGAACAACAACGCATTTACAATCTTATTGTGAATGCATGTCACCGAGATGAACAGCAATTGGTATTTGTTTATGGTCACGGCGGAACAGGTAAAACTTTCCTATGGAAGACAATCATAAACAAACTGCGTTCGGAAGGTAGAATCGTGTTGGCGGTTGCATCTTCAGGGATCGCATCACTGCTCTTACCATCTGGTAGAACAGCACACTCGCGGTTCAAACTCCCTCTTGACTTAACCGACGAATCGATGTGCAACATTAAAAAAAATTCTCTTATGGCAAAATTATTAGAAGAAACTCAGCTTATAGTATGGGATGAAGCACCAATGAATGACCGGCGCTGTTTCGAGACACTCGATAGAAGCCTCAGAGATATTTTCAACATCTCTGACAGACCATTTGGTGGCAAAACACTCATGTTGGGCGGTGATTTCAGGCAAACATTACCGGTGAAAAAAAAAGCATCGAAATCGCAGTTGATAAGTTCATCAATAGCAAACTCATATCTGTGGGAGCACTTTAAGGTTTACAAGTTGAAAGAAAACATGAGGTTGTTACAAACAGACTTGACCAACCATGAAAAGAACACTATACGTGACTTCTCTTCATGGTTACTCAGCATTGGAGACGGTGAAATTGGAGAACCTGATCAGAAAGATCCAAACGACAGTAAATGGGTGACGATCCCAACAGAATATCAGATTGAGGATGATGAGAATGCTGTTCAGAATCTCATCGATTTTATCTACGATGCAGATACACTAAAACACCCTACAGCAGAAGTGTTACAACAAAAAGCTATAGTCTGTCCTAAAAATGAAACCGCTGACAGTATAAATGAAAAGGTTCTCTCTATGTTATCGGGCCAAACTACAACCTACATAAGTTCAGATGAAGCTATTCCAGTTGGCAGAGATACTTCTGGAACAGAAATGTTGTATCCAACTGAATATCTAAACACCTTTAGATTCCCAGGTCTGCCACCGAATAAGCTTGAACTCAAGATTGGAGCACCGATAATGTTAATACGGAATGTCAACTTAGGTGGAGGTCTTTGCAACGGGACAAGAATGATAGTCAAAAAACTTTGGTCAAAGCTTATTGAAGCTGAGGTCATCACTGGCACAAGAATTGGAGAAAAAGTCTACATTCCAAGAATCCCCCTCACCCACAAAGATCCTAACTACCCTTTTATTTTCAAAAGAAAGCAATTTCCTATTAAACTTTGCTACGCGATGACAATCAATAAAAGTCAAGGCCAGTCTCTAAAGAAAATCGGTGTCTACTTACCAGAACCAGTTTTTGGCCACGGTCAGCTATACGTTGCACTATCCAGAGCTACATCCCCACACGGCTTAAAAATCTTGATTAAACCCCATCCCGAACACCCACCAAACACAACAAAAAACATTGTTTACAAAGATTTTTTAAAAAACCTCCATGAAACTGAGGTGTTTACCATTAAAACCATTAACATCTATTCATTTATAAATACTGAAACTTCCTATTTAGTATCACTAAACACTTACATAATATTGCTTGCTTATTAGCTGATGTATATTTACTCTATCTTGCATTGCATTTTTAAGTAACCATACCAGATCTAAATACCCTTTTTTTTTAAATGCAGGATGAGTGAAGCTTATATCAAAGACTTAAAACCACGAGACAGAAACAAGATACTAGAAGCAAAGATATATCGAGCATGGATACACAGAGACTTACCAGACACAACAGACAAAGGGTTTCGCGCAATTTTATTAGATAAACAGGTAATTGATGCATATATCTATCATGTTACCAAAATAGTTTACTCATATTACTAAAATAGTTTACTAATAGCTAAATCACAACTAATACTGCAATCTGACTAGGGTGACGCGATACAAGCAAATATGAATGCGGACGACATCAATCATTTCAAAAAAAGTGTCATACCTGGAAAAACATACCGGATATCCGGTTTCAACTGTGTTGATACGGATAACTGGCAACAGACACTTGCAAATCCAACATCGCTATCATTCACCAGATTCTTCACAACTTTTGATGAGATCGAAGATACTGGTTTCCCTGACCATTACTTCGACTTCGCTTCCTACAATGAATTACCGGACAGAGTTATTGATCCAAAACAAAAGCCAAGGAAGCCTTATCCGGTCCTAACAGGTGATGACAAACACAATTTCCACTTTATTAATATACACAAAACATATAATAAGTTTTCCTTTTTTTATCATTTGTTAAACAGACTATATTGGATGTTACATACGTTCTGGGGACAAAGGAAAAGTTGGGAATCCAAACAAAAGGCAGTCCGTTCAACGAAAAGTCGAGATACAAAATCTAAAGTAAGCACATTAATCGGATTTATTCATTTGTATTTCGGACTAAAATATATAAAACAATAGTAAACAATTTTCATACCATGTTGAAACAGCCGGGAATCTCTGGAGCTAACACTGTGGGGAGACCTTGCTGAGAAATTTAACAAAGAGGGTATAGATGCACTGGAAAGGCCAATCATCATAGCTGTTTCATCATGCAGAGTTTCACGCTACAATAACAATCTCCAGCTTCAGTCAACAGCAGCAACATATTTTTATATTAACCCGAGAATTCCACAACTTGAACAATACCGAGCTGAGTAAGTGTACAGTTATTCTTGTATTAGAAACAGTTTGTATATTCAGTTATTAAAAAAACAATAATGAAACAAAAAAAATGCTTATGTTACAGATATAGAGAGCTGCACAACCTTAGGCCGCCACTCCAGATCATCAAACAGGCTTTCCAAGACAAGGACAAAGAAAAAACTAGGAATCGAATCCCTCTCGCAGACCTAATACAAGAAAAACCGCACACTCATGTGGTAACTTAATGATTCATGTTCAAATTTTTTTTTTTTTTTTTTTTTTTTTATACTACATGTTTTTCAGTTGACATTTAACAGTTACCAGTAAAATTTATATAAACAGTAAATATAAAAAATAACGAACAAAAATAACAGGGAGTTCGATTCACCTGCGATGGAACAATAGAAAGCATCAACACAACCCGTGAATGGTACTATGTATCATGCAACATCTGCACAAATAAACTTGATATAAATGAAGGTGTGTACCGATGCAGCAACCACGGGCCAATCTCATCTCCAACCTACAGGTAATGATCTCATAAGTGACACTTCTTTAATAAATTACCTTATCTAAACTAATATAGATTGTATGTTCAGGTATAACTTCAAGTTATACATAACAGACAACACAGAGACAGTGATGCTAACATGTTTTACACCAAAAGCAGACGCCATTGTTGGCATTGACTGTCACACATTAGTCAACTCACTCACTCACCCAGACCCAAAAGAATTCCCAGAGAAAATATCATCCTTAGTTGGAAAGAAACACATCTTCCAGTTTCACTTTAACACAACAAACAAACATGGACCGCCAGATTTCATTTTAAATGAAATCTTAGACAAAACAAGCATACAAAAGCAACTGGAAGCTACCACATCAGGTAATCAGACACACATCATGGATAAGTTTACCTACTTTATCTAATGAAAAGCACAACACATCTTATATCTAACATCTATTTTCTATCGCAATTGTGACAGGTTCACTTTCAGCAAATGAACCATACAAAACTATACAATATGAACCTGATGTTTCTCAAACAAATACATCTACATTAGGTAAGTCTAAAACACAGAACCATCAGATACATTTTTACACAATACTTTTATCTACACAACTAACGCATACACAACTTTCATTCTTTTTTTCTTTGTTTTTCAAGTTATCCCACATTTACCAGCTGTCAAAAAAGAAGAACAACCACACGAAAGTGAAAAGATGGAGCAAAAAAGTATGTATTTGATTCACTTTTATTTGCTTTCTTTTTTATTTAAGAAAAAAAAATCAACGCATCCTAAACATTACAATAACATCTTTACTAAAATATTTATTTGTGTTACATTACAGGTGAGTCTACACCACCACCAACAGTCATGGAAAAAGAAGTTATGGCAGAAAAACATATACCAGCACCATCTGATCAGAAGTCCACTAAACGACAACTTTTCCAGGGTAAACCAAGTGACACCAAAAAGACAAAGAAAGAATAGGTACTCTTGCGCAAGTAAGTCAAACCATGCGACCCATAAATGATCCATAAAAAACATATTTTACATTAACAGATTATACATAATACGTTCTAACATACTTTATTACACCAGGTCGTCATGATACAACCATGCTTTTGGTCCTCCACACAACATCACAACATCAGCCTATCCTACTCCTAATGTAAATATATGTGTATTAGCACACCAGTTGTGCAAATAAATCATGTAAACTTTGTAATGCCATAAAGGCATCTTTTGTAATATAGGTGCGCGAATGCTATGTAGGCTACGCAAGTTAATCCTGTTGATACTGCACCTTCTTATTTTGTACCATCAATGTACTAACGTTATGTATCAACTAAACTCTAAATTACAAGTAAACTTTTGTTAAAACAGAAACCTACTAATACTTTTATTCATATAAAACATACATTACAGTCGCTAAAACAAAGACTGAGAAAACACACTGACGCTTATTACGCCTAGCCTCACGGAAAACATCCAAGAGAGCAACAACAGCTTGCAAGATCGCTCCATTAGTTGATAGAGCCTCAACAAAACATTCCAACCCGTCCATCGCACCGTATAAAAGTCACTAAATGTTTGGCCCTCTTAAAGCAGATCCCCAAATTTGCTAACTTTTTGACGTAAACCATGACTACTAATAAAACACTCATTTTCACTATTCTCTTGGACAAACAAAAATTTTAAGCAGTCTTTAAGATCATCAAACCCACACAAATATTTTACTTCTTCAAAATTCGGACTGGACACCATTTTTAATAACAACTTCTTTAAAAGAAAATGTAAGGTAATTTCGCCTGTGTTCCACAAATAACCCTTCTTATATAGGCAAAACCAAGACTGTACATTGTTAATCTAACCAAACTAAAACACTGCCAATTTCATTACAATCCACTACACAATCAAAACTCAAAAAAATACCATACTGTTTACCCACCTAAAATAATCCACCCCTACCCACAAACTTAAAATACCTACTACATTTTTAAAAACTAAATAAACAAAAAAACAACAACAATAAAAAATCGTTAACAGTTACTTGATGCAAGACAAAAGAAAATTGCGTAGAGACATATGACATATTTGTTACATACATTATTTACTTTCTTTTTATTTTTATATGTTACAAAAATAGATATGTCTTGAACTAAATAATACCATTCCACGCCAAAATCTCCCAGGTAAAACACTACTTATAAACTCATCATTTTGTATTATGCTTATTGCCAACAAGTTATAAAGTCATTGTTTTGTACTATGCTTTATTGGTTACAAAACTATATAGAGTAACTGTCATCTCCAATAGTAAACAGCACAATCAGAAAGGCAATTGATCCAGAGTATATTCGAAGTCTCGCTTTGACTACATCACCACCCATTACATTATCAATAGACATACAACATTAGCACAAAACAATGAACGACCAGAGAAAACAAGTAAAATACACAACTACAACCATTCTTATTGATATTAACAAAAGAGTGATACACTCTACCTACATTACATACACCACTTAAACATAACTACCATACAAACCTACACAGCTTGACATAAGACCCTTAAACACTGATACAAGTTCACTACATTACTCATAAAAACATAAGCTTTTTAACATTAGACACTTATACAAAAGCATGACAAACTTAAAAAAACTTGAACCGCCACCATAGAAAGAGTAATAAAGCAAACAACCTTAAGCAAGCTTCCTGAGTTTCCTGGCAATACGACCTTTTTCACCAGCACGTAATGCAGCAGAATGCGCCATCATGATCAACCTGCTTATCTCCGCGAAATCCTCTTGCTCCGCAGCCCTTAAAACAGCCAAACATTCATCCAAAACAAAATCCCTCTCAATCTTCATCAATTCCACAATTAACCCATGCCTATACTCCCTCCTAGCTTCCACCTCCTCAACCATTTCATTATAGTTTTTTTCAGCATCCATATACGCTCTCTCTTCCCTCTCAAAAATAGCACACAAAACTTTATCCACTCGACGATCCCCAATCTTTTTTGCGATGCTCAGGCACCTTGAGAGCCTACGCGTCATATCCAACAAGTGAATTAAACCGTTTCCTGTAGAATTTATGAAATTGAAATTTATGAAAACCCTAATTTATGTTTTCCCCAAATTCCTTTTCTGATTTGNTTACCTCCTCATCTCGAATACGCTTTCTTAGAAGGGACCGATAAATTTCCCGTTATCATTTCTAAAGACCTTAAAGATGAGGAGAGGACTCGTCTCTTAGATGTGCTTAGGAAGCATAAGAGTGCCATCGCTTGGTAAATTTCCGACATCAAGGGCAAAAAAATTTCTTACAAAGGCAATCCCGCAGCAACGCGCGGGTTACCCAGCTCGTTCATACTAAATTAGATTTCAAGCACATTTGGTTTCTTATTTTTTGGTGATTTTAGTGTTATCAAGCATTTTGTATAATTAAAATTACCCTAGACCAAAGTGTTTTCAAGTTAAGTTCTAATACAAGCTAAGAAGTACGGAATGCACGCTTGTATAAACTAATTAACTTGATTTCAGTTGCGACGAATGAAAAAGTTTGTGACAAAAAATTCCTCACTTGGACGTTGCAACCATTCAAAAGATGTGACCGTTGTAAATAGTGTCGCTATTAAGTGTCGCAGAAATATTATTGAAAGTTGGGTTACTTTGAACCAAAAGTTGTGACCAGTGATTTGCACACTCCATTACTTGATAGGGACACTCAAAAGTATTGTGTGTTGACATATATATCTTTAGATCATTTGTACTCATGTTCACTCATGCAAGGGTATAAACGTCAAGATACAATATCTTTGAGTGTCACAATCAATTAATTGAGTGTGCAAATCAACTCCCTTCATGAAATGGTATGACTTTTGACTAAAAATCACGTTGTTCACTATATAAACATTGTTTTGGTGTTTCATTCATCATAACAATATATACATAATTTATTATTTATTATTATTTTTTTTTTGGACAGCAATTGTGGCTACATGCCCCTAGCCCAGAAGGCGTAGAGAGCCCACACAACCAGTTGGGTCCAACTCAGAAGGCAATGACACCCTTCTCTTTACGCATGCGGGAGGAAACCCCTATCGCCCTAGACAATACTCGAACTTTAGTATGATATATGTGCATCTTGTTGTGTGTTTCTTAAAAAAGAAAAACCTCAATTATCTTTCACAACAGATGTTTTGAAACCAGATATGTACTTCCCAAATTAAACATGATCAAATGGTAAAATAAAAAGTGAAAAGAAAAAGTCTAAACTAAATATACAGTTTACAAAATTTTCGCATGTCACTAAACATTCCCCTACTATTTCATTCAAAGGATAGTTTGATTTTTTTGTCTTCAACTCATTTTGGCCTCTTAAAGTACTCCATTTGAACCCCTCCAAAACGCTAGAGAACCACCAATTTGAACCTCTCCCAACCCTTTTGAACCCCCTTACATCCTTTCCCTTTCTCCATCTATATATAAACATTTGTGCCACTCTGTCTTCAACTATTCTCTTTCTACCTTGGTTTCCTTCGTTCTCATTTATTTCGATATTTTCAGTAATTTCACGGTCTTTTGTCCTTCCTTTATTCAATTCAACCCTGTTAATTATCCTGAATATATTTGCTACTTTGTCTTTCATTATATCCTCTTCCATCACATTCATTTCCATAAATTTTCAGTCTTCCTTCTTTCAACTCAACCTTGTTTAATTTCATCAACCCCAAAAATGGAATACATGATTGATGACCCAATACTAGCAATGTCAGAGTTAAGATTAGCCACCAACAACTTCTCTGAAGAGAATCTCATGAAACAAACTCCTTCTGTTGTTCTTTACAAAGGTCAACTCACTCAATCAGGACAGTCCATCCCTATTGTTGTACGGAGATATACAAACCCAGATGTTCAGTTGAACGAGGCGGCAATCTCACTCTATCACATACATAAAAATATCGCAACTCTATTTAAGGTTGCTTCGGAGGACCTTGATGATGACGATGATGATTTTGAAGAATTAGATGAAAACACACAAATTAAAGTAGTCAGTAAGGGATACCTGATATACAAGTATGAGGAGAATGAAAGTCTGGACAAACATCTAAGTGGCTCAACCCTCACTTGGATGCAAAGATTGCATATATGTCTTGATCTGGCACGTGCATTGTGTTACATTCATAATGTTGATGATGATGAGAGCCTCATACATGGTAACATCAAGAGCTCCAAGATTAGGTTGAATCACAACTGGGAACCCACCTTACATGGTCTTAGATCTGACATGTTTGTTAAAAAACATGGTGTAGTTCACCATCCTAGTAATTATGATGGCACGTTACAATATACGGATCCAGCTTATGAAAAAACCAAAAGTTTATCTCATAAGTCAGACGTCTACTCCTTCGGAGTAGTTTTGATTGAAGTGCTGCTTGGGAGGATAGCGTCTATTCCAATTTCAGATGAAGATAATTGGAGTTTTGCTCGATTTGCCCGTTCGCACTATGAACGGGAAACACTCAGTGATATAGTCGATCCCGATCTACTACAACAAATGGATCCGCAGTCGTTAAAAAACTTCTCAGAAACAGCATATTATTGCCTACAGGAGTTGCGATCTCAACGTCCAGATATGATTCAGGTTGTTAAAAAACTTGAGAGAGCATTAGATCTTCAACAAAAACATGAAAGCCCGGTATGACCATCATTAATTCCTTCGAAATTTCTTGTGTTCGTTTGTGTTGTAACTCATGACTTTTGAGCTAATTAATAATTAAATTACTTGTGATTATTGTGATTTAAGGAACATTCAACAACAGCATCAGTTGAAGCTCCACTATCCGACCAATTGAAGGTAATTTCTTTCAAACTATTATTATTATTTTTTATTATTATTATTATTATTATTATTATTATTATTATTATTATTATTGTGATTATTGGAAAGATAAGAAATAATGTCTTAGTAGGTACCGATATTTCTTAGTGGGTACTGATATTATCTTTCCAATATATTTCTTAGTGGGTACCGATATTATCTTTCCAATATATCTCAGACATATTTCTTGGCAAGTGGGAATCTGAAAAAAAAATGTGGGCCTAAATAGTAAATACTTAGGGTGTGTTTGGTATGGGGGTTTGGTATGGGTTTTGGTTTGATGTGACATTAAAACTTTGTTTGGTTGTAAATTTTAGAAGGAGGAATGGATTGAGGAATGAAAAATTGATTGATAGGTAATTTGGAGGGTTTTGATAAGTATTGGAATTTTTAATGGGCGCTACCAACTACTCTCCTCTCATCCTTTTATATATTTCTTTTAGATAATAATATTTTTATTACAAAATTATTATATAAAATAATTATTACTATTAAATATTTTTTCTCTCTCTCCTACATCAAATACAAATCCTAATCCAAATTTAAATCCAAATCCGAATCCGAATCCGAAACCCCTCTACAAACCAAACGCACCCTTAGTGTCTTTTAATTAAGAGACCCACCAAAATTAAAAGCCAGTTTGGTTGGGGGGATTTCATTGTATTTAGAATTATAAAGTTGAATAAAGATGTTTGGTTCCTTTTTTAAAATTTGGTTTTTGGATTTATAAACCAAATATAAGGGTGTGGGTAAAAGTAGGGGGTTATGTGAGTTTTAACTTTTAAGATAATGCTGGGACCATAAGTTTTGTCTTTTGTACAAAAAATTGATTATATTACTTTTTTAATAATTTGTAACTAATATATAAATTAAATAATATTTATTAAATAATATATTTTCTCAATCCTACTTATTCTAATATATTTTTCGCTTTATACATCAAATCAAAATTCAAATACTAATCTACAACTTACATTTAAATCCAAATTCTAATCTAACCCATCTACAAACCAAACAAGCACCAAAGTCTCCTAATTAAGAGACTAATTAAGTGATTTGCTTCAAACCACTTAATTTGGTAAACAAACCCTAAGTTAATATGAATAATGTTGATAACGTCTAAAGAATATATTGATGATTTCTAGTTGTTGCGTATAGCAAAATTAACCATGTTTAGAAGAAATTTTAAGGTATGCTTACCATATTGTATACGTAACGTTTGCCAAACAAATTTACTTTTCATAAGCAGTAATTAAGTCGGTAAATACCATATAGACCCCTTAAATTTACAAATGTTAAAAAAATCCCCTTTAACTTTACAAAATATTTGGTTAATCCTAAATTTTATAAACCATTATATTTGATTAACTCCTTTTCAGGTCGGGCCTAGAGGGGTTCCCGATAGCGTTGTAACCGTACCGAACAAACACGAACGAAGGCTTGTTCATGTTCATTGATTTAATTTTAACCAAACAAATAAACAAACATAGTCGTATATTTTATAACCCACGTTATTGTTGCTAATGCTCTTATAATAATTTGATATAACGTTACAACCGTGCTTGCTTGGATTGCACATTAACATTTTTAATCTTGTTTTCCTTCTGAATCGGCAGATCTTTTAAAATTTAATAATAATGCAAAAGCCAAGTTTTAGTTATCTCCAACGCAATGCATATACGCTTAGGATGTAACAAGTAAATTAAATAGTTGTCCAAGCCAGTATGATTCATGCCATGTGTTATTAAATTTCTAATAATACATACTGTCGAATTTATAATACTTTAGTTATGTTTATATATATCCAGTGGATCCAATTTGTCGAATTTGTTATACATTTTGTGTGAGCAGTCATTTTGCATGACATACATTAAATTGTAAAAACTAAAACCCAATAGTAAAACTTAAACCTAAGAATGTCAAAATCAGGGATTTCCTTTTGAACGTCATTAATTCAGTTTATAAACTTAGTTTTTCTGCACCTGCTTGAGACCCAAAGTAAGAAGATAAATGTCAAAATCAAGGATTTCACTTTAAGCTAAGAATGCCACTTCAAAATATATGTCCATGTTGTATTTTAGGATGGGCTAAAATAAATGTTTATTTTGCATTTGAGTAAATTACACCGTTCGTCCTTGTGGTTTGCGTTGAGTGGCGTCGTTAGTCCTTTGACTAAAAAAACTGCACCGTTCGTCCTTAACGGGCAAACGTTTGGCGTCGTTAGTCCCTCCCCCACTAACGCTTGTTAAGTGTTGTTACACCTGAAGTCCCATGAGGGTATACTAGTCATTTCGCAAACCAAAAGGACGAACGGTGCAATTTTTTTAATACGTTCGTAAGTTACATTTTTTAATATGTTTTCGTCTGTTTTTTTACGTTTTTGTTCGTTTTTGTTCGTTTTTTTCGTTTTCGTCTCTTTTTTTTACGTTTTCCTCCGTTTTTTTACGTTTTCATCCGGTTTTTTTCGTTTTCGTCTGTTTTTTTACGTTTTCGTCTGTTTTTTTCGTTTTCGTCTATTTTTTACGTTTACGTTCGTTTTCTTACGTTTTTGTTCGTTGTTCTAACGTTTTCATACGCTTTCGTCCTTTTTTTTACGTTGCTATCCATTCTTAACCGTTTTTTTTTCGGTTTCGTCTGTATTTTTACGTTTTCCTCTGTTTTTTTTACGTTTTCATCCGTTTTTTTCGTTTTCGTCTGTATTTTTACATTTTCCTCCGTTTTTTTATGTTTTCATCCGTTTTTTTCGTTTTCGTCTGTTTTTTTACGTTTTTCTCTGTTTTTTTACATTTTCATCTGTTTTTTTCATTTTCGTCTGTTTTTTTTTTTACGTTTTCCTCCGTTTTTTTACGTTTTCCTCTGTTTTTTTTCGTTTTCGTTTTTTATGTTTTTGTCCGTTTTTTTTCTTTTTCGTCTGTTTTTTGTACGTTTTCGTTCGTTTTTTTACATTTTCATCCGTTTTTTTGTTTTTGTCTTTTTTTTTTACGTTTTCGTTCATTTTTTTACGTTTTCGCCCATTCTTTTACGTTTTTATCTTTTGTTCTAACGTTTTCATACGTTTTTGTTCATTTTGTACATTTTCATACGTTTTTATCAACTCAAATGAACGAAAATGTATGAAAACGTTATAACAAAAGACAAAAACGTAATAGAATGAGCAAAAACGTAAAAAAAAGAACGAAAACTTAAAAAAACAGACAAAAACAAAAAAAACGAATGATAATGTAAAAAAACGAACAAAAACGTAAAAAACAAAAGAAAAGAAAAAAACGGACAAAACGTAAAAAAACATACGAAAACGAAAAAAAACAGACGAAATCGCAAAAAAGGTCAAAAACGTAAAAAAACAGACGAAAACGAAAAAACGGATGAAAACGTAAAAAACCGGAGAAAAACGTAAAAAAAACAAACTAAAACAAAAAAAACGGAGGAAAATGTAAAAATACAGATGAAAATGAAAAAAAACGGATGAAAACGTAAAAAAAAAAAAACAAAGGAAAACGTAAAAATACAGACGAAACCGAAAAAAACGGTTAAGAATGGATAAAAACGTAAAAAAATGGACGAAAGCGTATGAAAACATTAGAACGGACAAAAATGTAAGAAAAAAAAGAAAAGAAAGAAAACGTAAAAAAGCGGACGTAAACGTAAAAAAACAGACGAAAACGAAAAAAACGGATGAAAACGTAAAAAAAACGGAGGAAAAAAAAATAAATAAATAAAATAAAAAAATAAAAAAAAGACGAAAACGAAAAAAAAGGACAAAAACGAAAAAAAAAATTGACGAAAACGTATTAAAACGGAACTTACGAGCGTATTAAAAAAAAATTGCACCGTTCGTCCTTTTGCACCGTTCGTCCTTTTGGTTTGCGAAATGACTAGTATACCCTCATGGGACTTCGGGTGTAACAACACTTAACAAGCGTTAGTGGGGGAGGGACTAACGACGCTAAACGTTTGCCCGTTAAGGACAAACGATGTAGTTTTTTTGGTCAAGGGACTAACGACGCCAGTCAACGCAAACCACAAGGACGAACGGTGTAATTTACTCTTTGCATTTTAACAAAATCAACAAAGATTTAGTATGTGAAGATATTATCCGATTGTTAGAGAATGTAACAAGTGAAATTTCTTAAAACTTTGTTCATTTACAAAGTGAACATTTATTTTGAAATAGAGTAAGGTGGTGTTTGTTTTTCATTAAGAGGCTCTTAACAGCCTCTTAATTTGAACCGTTCAGACGCGGTCAGACATTTTGGTCATTCAGACCGTTTGTTTTTTTTTTCTCGTTCAGACGTGTTCAGAGGCAGTAAGATCTTAATGGTCTAGACTTGAGAGGGGTGTCTGAATGCCTCTTATTGCCTCTTGCTGACACAAAAAAACTAGTACAAGCAAGNGATTCAGACATTTACTCCTCAGATTCAGATTCAGATGTGCGGTTCAGATTCAGATTCAGAGCCTCTTAAAAAACAAACACCACCTAAGTATAACTTTCCGATTCTCATTTTATATACATGTGAAGTGATTCTTGCAACCTCTAGCTTCCTTTTAGCTTTTCAGTATGTGTATGGGACATGAAATGCTTAGAGTTGTCATATTCTTAGTTCATTAATTATTAAAATTTACAATTTTCTTGACAGCTCAATATATAGAAAGTCTACGAAATGATATGAAAACATATTAGCAACCAATGTTATAAATGGCGTGAGGCGTGGCGTGGCGGCATGGCCACGCCTCAAGCCTTACGCGCCATGGCGAAGCCATGGCGTTTTTTGCGGCGTGACTAAGGCGACGAAAAAATATTTATATATTTATCATTTATGTTATAATATTATATTTCATATATATTTGGACTACTATATTAGACATTTAACTACTACTTATCATATAATTATCAGACCCAAATACCAAATAGCCCAAATTTCAAATGATCGTTCAAATAGTTAATAATAATAATAATTAAANAAAAAAAAAAAAAAAAAAAAAAAAAAAAAAAAAAAAAAAACATGACTGTTTCAAAAAGGCGCGCCACGCCTTACCAAAAGGCGCGCCTTTTCACGCCTTTTCCCACGCCACGCCTAGAGCAGCCGCCATGGTCCATTTCGTGGCGGCGAGGCCACGCCTCGCGCCTTGGCGGCGCCTTGGCGCGCCTTTTAGAACACTGTTAGCAACTAAGTAGGTATGTGATGGGTAATCAGTTGAATTATTTAATTGCAACTTGACCAATTTTTACTCTATTAGAATTGGTTATGAATCAACATGTTCACATGTCCTTATATCTCCTCTGACTTTTCTTTTTCATAAAATAATAAGCAACCCCTTTATATAATGAATCTTTTATATAATAAAACAAAACCCCAATTGGGGACTTTTTCATTTCAAAAAAACTAAACCATACTTTATTTAGTAATAATATTATTTAAAAAAAAAAGATTATTTTCTTATTAGGTAACATTTTATATTTATCCATAATACAAGTAGAAGATAAATACAAAAAATATAGATAAGAAGCAATTAACAATAGGATTAAAACTTTTAAATAATTATCTTTAATAATAAAAAACTATAATTAAACATCATAAATCAAACAAAACAAAGATTAAATTATTTATTTTTTAATAAATAAAAATATATGATTCAAAAAAATTTTAAAAAAAACCCGCGCGTGCGCGGGCATTATAACTAGTTCCTATTATGTTACAATATTAGTTTACTCATTATACATTTTTCGAACCCTGTTTCACTGTATTTAAACTTTGTAAAAGCTTAAAAATGAAAGATGCATTATACAATTAAAGATGTCATAAACTTAGATCTATTGTAAATAAGTTTTTTTTTTATTATTTTTTTTTTCACTCTAATCTATCGTTGTGAACGCCCTTAATTATAACTAAAACATAATAGAGCCTTGATATATAGGCCTAATAAAGGGGCCTAATGGTGGATCTAAGGCTTTAAATACTTGTACAGTGCATGCACCGTACAAGTATTTAAAGCCTTAGGTCCACCATTAGGCCCTTTTATTAGGTCCACCAAACATATTCCAACATAATAAACATAGTTTGTGCATTTTTTGAAAGATGTTTGACCAGATGTAAAGTAAAGGACTAGGATTGTCTCAAGTTGAAAAATCAACTTGAGTCAAGTTGAGTGATTGTAAGTCATTGAATTTAATCCGATGGCTCAAATCAAAAGAAGTTCTTTTGATTTGAGCCATTGGATTAAATCCAATGGCTTACAATCACTTAACTTGACTCAAGTTGATTTTTCAACTTGAGAGGATCTCCCTCCGTAAAGTAACATGATAAGCGAGACTAATTTGTGCATTTTGTTGTGTGTTTCTTAAAAAAGAAAACCTCAATTATCTTTGTCACAACAGATGTTTTGAAACCAGATGTGTACTTGCCAAATTAAACATGATCAAATGGTAAAATAAAAAGAGAAAAGAAAAAGTCTTAAAGTACTCCATTTGAACCCCTCCAAAGAGCTAAAGAACCACCATTTGAACCTCTCCCAACCCTTTTTAAATCCTTTCACTTTCTCCATCTATATGTAGTAATAAAACATTTGTGCGACTCTGTTCTTTAACTTATTCTCTTTCTACCTTTGGTTTCCTTCATTCACATTTATTTCGATATTTTCAGTAATTTCACGATCTTTCTTCCTTATTTTGTTTCAATTCAACCTTGTTAATTATCCTGAATATATTTGCTACTTTGTCTTTGATTATCTTCTTCCATCACATTCATTTCCATATTTTCAGTCTTCCTTCCTTCCTTTCTTCAAGTCAACCTTGTTTAATTTTATCAACCCCCAAAAAATGGAACTGGAAATGATTGATGACCCAATACTACCGATGTCAGAGTTACGATTAGCCACCAACAACTTCTCTGAAGAGAATCTCATGAAACAAACTCCTTCTGTTGTTCTTTACAAAGGACACCTCGATCAATCAGGACAGTCCATCCCTATTGTTGTACGGAGATATACAAACCCAGACGTTCAGTGGAACGAGGCGTGGATCTCACTCGTAACCTTACATAAAAATGTCGCAACTCTATTTAAGGTTGCTTCCGAGGACCTGGCTGATGACGAAGATGATGATTTTGATGAATTAGACGGCGATACAAGAAGGAAAGTCCTCAGTAAAGGATACCTGATATACAAGTATGAGGTGAATGAAAGTCTAGACAAACATCTAAGTGGCTCAACCCTCACTTGGACGCAAAGATTACATATATGTGTTGATCTGGCGCGTGGGTTGAGTCACATTCATAATGGTGATCGTGTAGGTAACAGCATCATACATGGTAACATCAAGAGCTCCAAGATTTTGTTGAATCAAAACTGGGAACCCACCTTACATGGTCTTAGAGCTGACATGATGATTAAAAAACATGGTGTTCACAATCCTAGTAATTATGATGGCACGTTACAATATACGGATCCAGCTTATGAAAAAACCAGAGGTTTATCTCATAAATCAGACGTCTACTCCTTCGGAGTTGTTTTGTTTGAAGTCTTGCTTGGGAGGGTGGCGTCTATTCCTATTTCAGACCAAGATAATTGGAGTTTTGCTCGATTTGCCCGTTCGCACTATGAACGGGAAACACTCAGCGATATAATTGATCCTGTTCTACGACAACAAATGGATTCGCAATCGTTAGAAAACTTCTCAGAAACAGCATATTATTGCTTGCTGGAGTTGCGATCTCAACGTCCAGACATGATTATGGTTGTTAAAAAACTGGAGAGAGCGTTAGATTATCAACAAAAACTTGAAAGCCCGGTAAGACCATCATTAATTCCTTCGAAATTTCTTATGTTCGTTTGTGTTGTAACTAATGACTTTTGAGCTAATTAATAATTAAATTACTTGTGATTATTGTGATTAAAGGAACATTCAACAACAGCATCAGTTGAAGCTCCACTATCCAACCAATTGAAGGTAATTTATTTCAAACAATTTTAAATACTTAGTGTTTTAATTAAGAGACCCACCAAAATTAAAGGCTAGTTTTGAAATTAAAGGCTAGTTTGTTGGGGGGATTTCATTGTATTTAGGATTATAAAGTTAAATAAAGATGTTTGGTTGCTTTTTTAAAATTTGGTTTTTGGATTTATAAACCAAATATAAGGGTGTGGGTAAAAGTAGAGGGTTACATGGGTTTTAAAATAATGCTGGGACCACAAGTTTTATCTTTTGTGTAAAAAATTGACTATATTACTTTTTTAATAATTTGTAACTAATATATAAAATAAATAATATTTATTAAATAATATATTTTCTCACTCCTACTTATTTTAATATATATTTCTCTTTATACATCAAATCAAAATTCAAATACTAATCTACAACTTTACATTTAAATCCAAATTCTAATCTAAACCCATCTACAAACAAAACGGCCCCCAAAGTCTTCTAATTAAGAGACTAATTAAGTGATTTGCTTCAACCACTTAATTTGGTAAACAAACTCTAAGGGCTTGCTTGTTTAATTTTTTTTCATTAAGTCATGTTAAATAACAGATGACTTAATGCAGACAACATCAGTTTTATTACTTAATATTTTCAGTCATATTTCTCTATTAAGTCACAAACAAACAGGTTTCATATGACTTAATTAATTCAGTTTTTTTCATATTAAGTCAATTAAGTCGAAATCAAACACCTCCTAAGTTAATATAAATACTGTTGATAACGTCTAAAGAATATATTGATAATTTCTAGTTGTTGCGTATAGCAAAATTAACCATGTTTAGAAGAAATTTTAAGGTATGCTTTACCATATATTGTATACGTAACGTTTGCCAAATAAATTTACTTTTCATAAGCAGTAATTAAGTTGGTAAATGCCATACAGACCCCTTAAATTTACAAATGTTAAAAAAAATCCCATCTAACTTTACAAAATATTTGGTTAATCCTAAATTCTATTAACCATTATATTTGATTAACTCCTTTTAGTCGGGCCTAGAGGGGTTCCAGATAGGGTTGTAACCGTACCGAACGAACACGAACGAAGCCGTGTTCATGTTCGTTGATTTAATTTTAACCAAATAAATAAACAAACATAGTCGCTTTAACGGACGGATTTTATTGTTCATGTTCGTTTATTAAGAAAATTTGTTGTTCATGTCTATTTATGTTCGTTCATTAAGCCACTGAACGAACATAAACGAACGAACTTAAATAAACATATAAAAATAAACATAAAATTTATAAATAATACATAATTTTAGTATAAGATAAAATTAAGATGTTACAAAGCACTATTTTAAACCAAAAACTGGATTCACAAATAATAACAAGTTGGCCCTAAACTTTATAGAAGTTTAATTGTCGTAATCTTTCTTCTTCGTTCACATACCTAAATCTGAATAATATATGTCTCTCTGAATCAGAAATAGGGAAAAGCTACCTCGCTAGATTCTGAGTTGATAATATTATTATACTAACATATCATGATGTAAGATTTCAGATGCTTCAAATGAAATTTGATAATGTAAAAATATTTAATTATGAACTATTGACGAGTATGTTGTATCAAAATTCATTTTGTCACTTTCATCATTATGTATTATTACCAAATCCTCATCCAAAGATAAGTAATACAACTAACAAACTCAAAAACTAAATATCATTTTTAGCCGTCTCAAAAAAAGATTGTGATTCTAGAAAGGTTTTAACAGTGACATATTAATTGCATTTTCATTCTTACTCGCATATGTAGAATGTAACACTTACTCGCATATGTAGAATGTAACACTTTCCTTTCGCTTTAACGCATAATGTTTCAGGGAAAAAACTTGGACCATTTGAGAATTTCACTAAGTGATATAACATCGGCCACTGACAATTTTTCCGAAACATGCCGCATTGGGAAGGGCGGATACGGTACAGTTTATAAAGCAGAACTCCGCCATTTTGATGGAAGCCATTCATCAACGACTGAAGGGGTGGTTAGAGGCGATTTTCCTGAAAGAAAAAGCACCGTAGCTGTCAAACACATCTCGAAAAGAGTAGACAAGCAAGGTGAAAAGGGGTTCCTTGCAGAAATTGAAATGCTTAGTAAGTGTAAGCATAAAAATGTAGTCTCTCTTTTAGGATTTTGTGATGAAGGTGATGAGATGATACTCATTTATGAGTACATTTCTAATGGAAGCCTTGAAGATTATTTGGGAGATCATGATAAGCTAATGAATTTAAATTGG